>VZTA01017757.1:209613-239123 GCA_013398855.1 Mohoua ochrocephala | reverse complement strand
GTCCCTCACGCTGCCCATCACCTGCCACATCTGCCTGGGCAAGGTAACGGCGCCGCCGCCGCCCGGCCCCCGAGGACCGGGGGTGGGCGCGGGGAGGTCCGGTCGGTGGCGGCAGCTGAGGGGCCCCGCCGCGGCTCGACGCTCCGACCCCCACCGGGGTCGTGTCTTTGAAGGCTCCGCGGCTCCGTGCGGGGAAGGAAATTGGGGGGCGGGCCGTTCCCGGCAGCGGCCGAGGTTTGCTGGCTCCCTTGGGATGTTGGGAACCGCGCGCTGTCCCGGCGGGAGCGTGCCGGGAGGTGTTGAAGGGGCCTGGGGGGCCCGAGGCCGCTGGAACGCGGGAGTGCAGCTCCGGGGGTGCAGGTTTTGAGATTTGGGGGTTTTCTGCCGGTACCAGTAGGATACTCTGTTGTAAAATGCTCCGGGAGCTTGTGTTTAAGCGTGGTGCTGTGTCGCGGAGGACAAGTGAAACAAAGAGGGGGTGTATAACCAAGCGGATTTAAAAAGCAAAAGTGAGCAAAACTGCAGCGGTCTGGAGAAAAAGTTTCCGCTTCCTCTCTCTGACCCTTTCTCAGTTCCTTTCTCTCCTCCCTCAGGAAGCAGAGGGCTTTTGCTAGTCTGTTCTTCTCTAAAAGCCCCAGAGCTAATTTCATGGCTGTCACTAATTGCTTCTCAAATTCTTTGCTCATTCCTTACTACTCTTTTTTTTTCCCCTTGATTTCTTAAAGCACAACAATAATTACAAGGGGAGAAATAGCCTTTTATGTTTGTACTCTGGCATTTATTGTCTGGTTTGTTTCTACCTCACCTGGCCTTTTCTCCCAGACCTTCTCTGCTGGAGTGATAACAAAAGAGCAGGCACATTTGAGGTGTGAAGTAGGCGTGTAGCACTGATAGTGAAAGTAGTCTGACATCTCCCTTTTCTTCAGTCTCATAATTCTGACAGTGTGTTACTTTTAGCAGCCATGCTCACTCATTTCTTGGCTTTTTTGTGGAAGCCGAGCAAGTCTTCCTGGCTGTTGTCCTGTTATATTTTTTTTCTGTTTATCTGTCCAATGAAAATGGAGGAGAACCCAAGTGTACTGTGTCCGTAATCCAGAGTGGATACCCTCCACTCTGCAAAAAGTGGAAAGAATGAAAAGAGGAGAGTGAAATCAAACTGACAAAGATATTTGCTACTTGAATCTGATCCTAGTTATTTTTTGATCTAAGCACTTAACAGTTTGATTAGGTATTCATTCATATCTTGCCGTAAAGCTGCTGGGTTATTTCAAGCCACTGTTTCATACTTTCTAGATGTTCCTGAGTTTGTGCTGGAAGAGATTTCCACACTCTTTCTTGCTCTCTTGCACTGAGATAATACATTAACTTTATATACGTGAATCTGTTGGTGAGACATGTGATACAGATATTTGAGTGCTTTCATTTTTATATATGTAAAGCTGTTTCAATTTTGGCAAAGCTGACAGCTCTGACTGTCCTTTCTTTTTAATGCACATCTTTGTCTCTAGCTTAGAACTTCATTGAAAAACTTCATCAGAAAAACCAGTCTTCTCAGGATTAAGGTTGGAGGAAGGAAGTTGTTTAGTTTGAATTAGGGGAAAAAGTCTTGTCAGGTTTTACTGTCTTTTAGTGGAGAGCAGGGAGTATCATGGAGGGTTGACATAATCTGATACCCCTGTGGTTTGCAGCATAGACTTCAAATCAAGTAGAAGGCCCACCCTAAACTCAGAATGTATCTCTTGCTATCCCTGCAAAATTTGCAGAGGTCTGACTGCAAAATGCAAACTATTCACTGTGTGTAACAGTAAGGGGATAAAAAAGGATATGTTGCTGAGACATTCATTCAAAAAGTTGGCCGCTCGTTGTTTTTAATGAAGCTGAAATCTTGGGCAGCAGAGACATGTTAGCCCATTTTGTTAAGTTGAACAGTGTCAGAAAGTATATTGGCAAGATGTGCAAATAACCATTTCAAATAAGAGTGAATTGCTTGGATCAATTTCATGTTTGGTACCTGAATATTCTTTTAGCACAGCCTGGGCTGTCTTCTAACATATCTGTATTTTTAATTAGGTAGCAGATCAGAAGCCATCTGCTTCAGACTGTTAGATTTACTTGTCCCAGGATGTCTGAAGGTCTCTCTTGTTGGTTTTGGTGTAGACAGGTTGCTCGGGCTGGAGACAAAGTTCTGCGTTGGCTGAAAGAGTGTAGGATGTCTGGGGACTGGTTCACTGGAGTGTGTCTGATGTTCCCTGTGCCTGCTCCTCCGCTGGTGCTGTGTGAAGGCCCAGACGTGCCTTCAAAGTGACGTATTGGATTTTGATCTGCATAGGAATGGCCTTATGTGGGAGGGGAAAAATTAGGAAATTGCTTAAAATCACCTAGCTGATCAAGCCTTCTGAAATAAACTATAGTCTTTCTAGACATTGTGGTAAATGAAGGAACTGAAACTGTGCTGTAATTCTGAAATGCTTTTTTAGTAATGGGTGTGTCCTGATTCCCCACCCCCTGGGCTTGTCACAGTCGATGGGAAGGGCAGTGGCAGCCCCAGCTATTGTGTGACATTTCAATAGCAGCTTCTGCTGGTGTGGCATGGGTTGCTTTGTGTGGATCCTGAGCCAACAAAAGTATAAAATCCCAGTCCTGAAATGAAACTTGTAAAGGTGTGTAAATCAGAAGCACTGTACCCTGGAGAGTAATAAATGTGACTTACTATTTTGCTAGAGATATGGAGTAATCATTCATGTGCAAGAAGTGTGCTTCTATGTCAGGTTTGGGGTAGCTGAGGGTCTCTTGCTCCCCAGGGAGGAAAATCTGCACTCATGAAATGTCTTTTCCTGTTTGGATTATTTTATGTTATTCTGCTCTGTATCTTATCATCACCATCCATATAACTATTCTCAGGCTGCTTCAGAGTAAGAAAGAAGTAAGGCTAGAGAAAAAGTCCTTTTTTTTTTTCCTGCTAGCTGCAGGTGAGAAAGCTCTTTTTCTTGTAAAGGAAAGCAATAAGTAACAAGATTTTTTAAATTAAAAATAATGGAAATTGTAATATTTAAGTGTTTCCAAGGCATTGGTGTGCTAATGCTTGCAATAATCACAAAAAAAGCCTCCTTAATTAGAGGTGAAAGTTCAGTCTCTCTCTGTTCACACCTTCAGTAACTTGAGTTTCTGTTTATGTATAGATAATTCCTTTGACTCCCAGGACTGCCTTATTGGAGGTCTTAAAAATATTGTGAATCCCGTAAGGTAACAGAGGCATAGATAGTGAATTGGAGAAGAAGCTGACAGATCTGGGCCTTAATTCATATCCATGAATATTTCAGTGGTAAAACACTCGGGTTTTAGCTCGTGCAACGCTGATTGTATGGGTTACAATTTCTACAGGACACGTCTGATCTGTTGGCCCAAGTGGTTATTGACTGTCCTTTCGAGGTGCCTGCTTCTCCCTGCCAACATTTCATTTTTCCTTTTTAGTTTGACTTCTTTACTAATAAAATGGAAGAGGAATATCTTGGAGATGATGATTTTCTTGAACTTGGGTTTTAAGTGCAGTACAGTAGAATCTAAAATAATATATATTCTGACACTTCTGTGTCTTAAAATACATTTCTTGGAAAAAGACAAGAGTGGAGGAAAGACAAATAATTCTTTTAAGACTCCTAACACAAATACTAATGTTAACAAGTGAGAGATTCGAGAGTGTGTATTACAGTAAGCTGTAACAAGCTGCAATAAGGCATAAAGTCTTTTTCTTCTTCATCGAATTTTGTCCCTCTATGCACATTTACTTTCAAACAGGGTTTATAGTTAAATGACAAGAGAGAATAATGCATTGTCATTAATATTTTCTAGAAGTTTGTTTACCCTGCCGTTTTGGAAGGGGAGGGAAAGCTTGAAAGAATCTGTGTCTGATTGGAATATTTAATCCTTCAGTTAGCTGCCCCATTCTTGGGTAATGACTTATTTAGTAGCAATGCATATCTAGCAGGAGACTTGAATTAGTGATTGCTGGTTCATGTTTCAGCTCTGTGGTTTTGGCCCTGATCCTTTTTAAAGCTGATTTCCATGAAGCTGATTATCCGCAGGCTAAAGTTAATCTGCAACACTTTATGTTCCAGTGATACCTCTTCCACAGTGAGCTCTTGGATGCTGCCAGTAGAAATCCCTCCTTGCCTCACGTTTGAAAATGCACGTGCTTTGGTTGTCTTCTACCTTGGGAGGCAAATGCATTTCGCTGGAGTGGCTGGCTGTAGTTCTTGGAGGTTGTGGGGTAAAGGGAAGGTGCTGCTGCCACTCTGGTTATTAACGAGCTCTTGGAAACAAGGGCCTCAGTTCTGCAGAAATGGTTATATCTTTGGTGCCTTCAGTAGGAGGGAAATGTGGTGGTGTGAGTCAGGAGGCTGCTGACAACAGTGTCACTTTCCTGCAAGGCCAGACTTGCACTGAGAAATGGAGTTGTATATTTTCGTATTTTGTTACTTGAAGGAGTTTTAAGGTATTCATAGAGTCTTTCTGTTTGTTTTTTTTTTCTTTTTATTTCCTCTTTATTGCTAAAAGGTCCGTCACCCAGTTATCTGTGTGAACAACCATGTTTTCTGTTCCATTTGTATTGAAGTGTGGCTGAAGAACAATAATCAGTGCCCAGCTTGCAGGATTCCCATCACGCCTGAAAATCCCTGCAAGGAAATTATAGGTAAGGACAAGTTTAGGCTTTGAAATAACTTTCTGGTGTTTACTGCTGGAGGAGATTGCTTTGAGTCCAGAGATGTCTGGATACCTTTTTCTCCGTGTGTTTTTTACCAGCATCTAAGGAAGAATTAACTAAATCTTTAACCTTGTAGCTATTAGGTATGTTACTGGAAAGTTCCAAAGACGTTGTGTGTATTGATGGCTAGATTATTCAAATACAATAAGTACCCCATGGCTCTAATGACTGTTCTTTAATCTTGGTTGGATGGTGCCTTTAACTGGAAAAAATGCATTAAAAATGCATTCTCACCTATGCATTGCAACCTGTTGACCTAAGAGAACAGCATTTAGCTGAGAAATAGTGTACTTCAATCCAGAATTATGAATGAGTATGTGGTATTTTTTTATTTTTTTGTTGTTTTGTTTTGTTTTGTTCATCACTTCCTCCCTTTTTTTTTTTTTTTTTTTAATTTTTAAGAAAATTACTCTGAGCACAGAAATAAAGCTATAGCACCTGCATGAGGATCTTAACTTCCCCAGAGCTAGGAAATACTGTGGTCTTTATTTGACGTGAAATATCAGCTCTGCTATTTCATTTTAAGAGAAAAATATATCTGAATAATCTCACTTCAAAAACTTACACTAACTTGTACTAATTAAATGTATGCTTGATACCCTGCCCCTTCTCTTCAGCTCTGTTTTATTAGTATGGTCTTAAATAACATAGGATTCTGTTAAGGAAAAAACAAAGTTGAAGAATGTAAAAATTTTCTTCCTGCTGTGAATCAAGATTTTGACTTCTAAACATCACTCGTAGGTACTCAAGTTGAACCTGTTCTGAAAGTGAAAGGACTTTAAATCTTCCATGGTAGCCAGTTGGTCCAATATTAGCTGCATTTGTAGCTGATAATATGAAGAGTGCTGTAAGGTGGATAACTAGTATTGAAATGACTGAAAAGGAAACAATATTAGTGCTTCTTTCATCCTGTGTTGCTTTAGGAGGAACGAGTGAAAGTGATGCTATATTTAGTCCAACAGTCAGAAAACACCTACGTAAAACAAGGCTTGAATTGCTCCACAAGGAATATGAGGTAAGGACAGGGGGAATGTTGTGACTTTCCAGATGAACTGCAGCTGTTAAATTACAACATACAAATGGTCCTTTTGCTTTGAGTCCCGCTGTTTTTAATTTGAGTAAAGGTGTATACTGTATCTACAGGAAACTCAGTTGCATTAAAATGCCACCTGTTGACTAAGGTTACAAGAGAGCATTTGCTGGTGCTTGAAGTGGTCCCCCTGAAGTCACAGTAATAGCCTTTCTAGACATCAGGTAGCCAAGTACAGCCAATTCTTTCGTTTTGTGGGAATTCCACCCCCAGGTGGTATGGGAGCGCTTTTTTATGCATATTAGGTGTAGGGAGCTTTTTGTTTTGTCTTCAATACAAACACAAACATTTTCTGAAGTAATTCCCTGTTGCTCAGGGAGACCGAATTCCTTCTTAAAGAATATTGCCCACTGTAACCTTCTGGCATAGGTTAATTTTTAGCCTTATTGTTTTATTGTTTTTTGAAAGTGAGTAAATGCTTGAAAGTGGAGCTGAATGCTCCAGTCTCCTGTTGGAAAAATACTCTCTTGGGAAGAAGATAGAAAGCTGTTAATAAGGAATGTGCTTAGTTTGTTTTCTCAGCTGTTGTTTCCTCAGTAGCAGCAGTGTGAAGACATCACATATTTTTGAAGGAAACCTGTTGTGGGGAGGAGAATGAGGGAAAAGAAATGGACTCTCTGTATATTCTTAACACTGGGGAAGTAAGAGCGATCTTTTATGACAAGCTTGTCTATAGCTCAGGTTCTAATATTCTCTTTGAGAGAAGGAGTCAGGAAAAAGAGGCTTCCTGCCTTTCTGTTCAATCAACTCAAAATTCATAGAGCTAGTCATAGGATAACATAAATTTCTTTTAAAAAAGCCCTTAATTTAAAATCGTTGTTCCCACGTTGGGGGCTGGGGTGGGCATGATTATTTGTGAAAATATGCCTTGGATTTATGTCAATGCTGTATATGGCCTCTTTAAGTAGTCTGACCATGAACAACTCGTATACTTGAGTTGGTGAACAGTGTAGAAGACATGTTTTCAGGATAAATTCTTTCTTTTATCCCTTTAACAACAGGCTTTGGAAGGTTTTTGCTTCCCTGTGGCTTCAGACTGATACAGCTAAGGGCTTTGTTCTTTGCGTTTTGAGAGTGTTTCCTAAGATGTTGCTGCTTTGGTGCAGCTGGAGCGGCCTTTTCCAGGCAGCGTTCTGTCCGTTTTGAATTTGAAGACCTTCAGCATCCTAACATGTGATGTTTCGGAATGATATGAGAGAAACACTCTTGAATAACAGCAAATGAGTCAGCAGAGGACGACCTTAAGAACACTCTTGATACAGGAAATCCTCCCACAGAGTGCCCTAATAATAGATTCATGTTGCTGAATGCTTTGAAGCTTTTGGTCTGCCCGACAGTTTGTTCAGGGTCCTTTATGTAGTCAAGGGATTCCCTGCACTAAAACCTTCAGTATGCTTGAGTGTGCAGGTTGATTAAAATCCTGCCTAAAGCGCAATACATAAGCATACTTAGATATATGTGTAAGCGAAGGCGTGCATCTGGGCTTGCCAGAACCCATGTTTCTAAGTGCTGTGGGAACTTGCCGGTATTATTTAATTAATCTCACAAATTATTTTAATTCCTCTGAATTTCTGACACCTTTAGGATGAAATAGAATCCCTGCAAAAAGAAGTAGAAGATCTGAGAGGTAAAAACCTCAGTTTACAGATACAGCTGAAATCTCTCCTGAATCCTGCGGAATCAGCTTTGTCTTGCCAAAATGAGGAAACTATCCAGTCAGCAAACAAAGCAAGTACCAGTGGCCCAGAAACCCCAGAGGAATGGAGCAAAAAGCTGAAAACTGCCAATGATGTGTGTGAAAAACTGATGGATAATGTGGAAAAGCTAAAGGAGGTAATATATGTAACAAACACATTTCTTCAGCTATTTTGTAGCATAACTGTTTTGTGTTAGTTAAATGGGAGTGTGAGCTACCATGACCTTTGGGTACTTCATAGATCTAAAAGAAAGAGGAAAAAAATTGAATTCCAGTGACTGTTGGTGTATCATAGTATTTCCATATGGCCCTTCCAAGTGTCAGATGTTATTGCTTGTTCTACTGAGTCCTGTATGTGACTCTTCTTTAGCTCCTCTGTCACTCTATGACTGGGTAATTGGATTATAGTAGCACTTGTCGACCGTATTGATGGCCAGATTTTTCAGGCTTGCAATAATCTATATAATATATCTATTTTACAACATTCAGTGGGCAAACACAGTACGGTTGGCTGAGGCAGATTTTGCACTATTGCCCTCCCTTCTAGCCGATATTTTTGGTGCAATTTGCTGAGACAGAGTAACTTGACCCTTTGACCGAAAATAGACAAGCTTCAGCATTTTATGACCAGAAGATCCTTTACTGGAAATCTGCAGCCTTTTTATACCTCTTGATGTAGTATAAAAGTAAATCTGATACTGCAGAAGCAAGGATGAAGGAGGTAGGCATGTGAAAATGCATCTAAATAAAAGTATCTTGCAAAATATACCTGCAGGCCCAAGTAAGATCACCTTAAACATTGAAGAAGAGTGAAATTTCAGATTAATTTGAAATCAAGGTGGGAAAAACTGGTCTTGTATCTATTCGAATTGCTTCCTTTATTCCTTCTATTAACAATCCTGGGTTACTTCCTGCAAAACTGAAGGGTGATGTGTGTAGGACTTTTCTTTTTTTAACCTTTTAAGCATTAATAGTGTTCACACTTTTTCTGTGCTATGAACTTGGAGGCACACATTGTATTGTTCTCCCATTTTGTTAATGGGGCACTTCTAGGACCCCAGGAGCTTCAGATTCATTTGTAGATGGCAAAAGAGGATTCACGGCAAGAAGTTCTTGTCTGCCTTTTTTTTGGTTGGTTTTTTTTTTCATGAAGTTAAACTGTACTGCCTTTTTTTCTTTTTTTTTTTTTTGTCATGACTAAATTTTTTAACTTTTTCCCTAGGTAAGTAAAAAGAAGAATGTTACAGGAACTGAAGAAGGGATTTGCTTGGGTATTTTTTCAGTGTAACTTTAGCCTTAGCAAGAAAAGAGGTTTAAGTGTAGGGAATCTCTGAATTTGGTGAAGAGTTAGAAAAAAAGAGATGCTTGGGTAAGTTTTAGAGAAGAAGTCTTAAACCATTGTCATAGAATCATTTAGGTTGGAAAAGGGCTTTAAGATCATTGAGTCCCACACTTTTTTCCTATCTGCTCCCTGTTCAACAGCTGCTCAATTCCATAAGTACTTAAAGTCAGTTGGCTGTTTTAGACCTTGTCTCACTTGTAAGAATGCACTGCCCATCCCCATTCTGAACAGCAAGACCTCTTTCCCACACACAATCTGGAGCCAGAATCCTTCTTATCCCTGAAAGTATCTGACCCAGGAGTTTCAACCAGACGTCACTTCCCAGTGAGACAAGATCCCTCAGCAAATGCAGTTGCCACCACTTTCTTTTTCAAAACTAGACTGAATCAGGAAATAGCAACCACCTTTATCATTTAACGTTCTAGAGCAGACAAATATAGGAATGCCCAAAGCAGGCATTAATACTTTGAGTGGAGTCGTAAAAAGTATGGGAGTGGTGAAACAAACTCCACAGGAGAAAGCCTAGGCTAAGTACGCTCATTAAAAATGCAGTTCCATGAACTCATTAATGTAGACATTGTGCTGCAAGTGGGGATCCCTCGCAGATTACTGACTCGGAGGGTAGAGCACTCTCTGGAAGAAGGACACCAGAGGGGTTCAGTCCTTGCCATGTGCCACATGGATGCCCTGCCTACCAGAGCTGCACAAGTAATGGAATATTTTACTTGATTATGTAGCTGGGGTAGCTGTGTCTTTGAAAAGAGAGAAAGGTCTTGGCCATGTTGTCAAGTGGGATGATGATGCTTTGGAAGTGAGCTTTCCTGAATTCTCATTCATTGCTTTCAGGATAGTTTTTTGTGCTTTTATTTTTTAAATACCAAGTAGTTGACACTCAGCCCTGGGCTCACCCTTCAGTTCTTTGCCACAAGTCTCTAGTTATTCTTTCTGTCCTTAGGAATATTGTAGTGTTGGGGGTGGGGGGTGTTTGTTTATTTTTTTCTGTTCCATTTCCCCTCCTCCTCACCTGGCAAGGTTGCTAGGGATATTTCTATGAGCATTTAAAGTTCTCTTCCTCTCTTCTTGCTCTGTTTGATGCTTCTGGAAAAGTACATTTCACTCCTGAGCCCAGTTGCATAGCTCTTTCTTCAGATCTAGCTCTAGATCATATTTTTATTATGCCGTGGAAGCATTATCTAATTGAGGCTATGAATTACGAGTCCTGGACTGGTGGTGCTGTTTTTAGCAGAGGGAGGTTGAGCAGACTATGAAGTGCAAAGAGTATATTCCACTTGTTAGGATAGTGGCGTTCATTGTTCTGAAACACGGTGGCAGGAAAACTTCTCTTTATATGAAGTGTCCTGTTAACAAGGGTGTCTGCTGAACTGAGAAGAAGGAATTGACCTCAATTCAAGGAGTAAGAAGGGTTGTGAATCAGGAATCTTAATCACAATGTCCTGGAAGAAAGTGAAGAAAGACTGCAAATAGCTTGTCGTAATGGATTTACTTCCACAGGATAACTATGCTTTAAAAACAAGTCAAAAACCCACAAAGTAATCTTGCTCTAATTTGGGATGGGGGAAGCTGTTCAACATTAGTTTTGCTGATACCTGCACATTGTAATGTTAATGTACTTAACGTATTTAGTCATGTGGAAAAAAAAACATGGAATTGCCATTAGTACATCTCCTTAATGACTTTCTGTGCTAACTAACATAGCTGTGTTTATTTCCCTAGATAGGACACTTGCAATGTATTTTGGGAATATAAATAAAAAATGTCTGTTCGCTATTCAGTTTTGCAAACCATTTCCCATGGTGATTTTTAAGTGGTGTCCCTGTCTGAAGGCTGTTTCCTGCCTGCACATTTCTAGTTCTGTCTCTTTAAAAAGGAGAAACAGCTTGTCCTATAAATATTAGAAGTCATTTCTGTTTCACTGTATACTTATTTTTTTCCTTTTCTTTTCCTTAGGCAAATAAGAAACTGAGCGTGGAAAACAATAGCCTTTTAAGAGAGAATTTGCGACTAAAAGCTGAAGTTGATAGTAGATCACCCCAAAAGTATGTGAATATTTTAAAAGCTACTATCTTTTATTTATAGACTGTTTAACTGTTGTAGGACTGTTTAACCTAAAATTGTGGTGGTGTACATGGCGTTGCGTATGTGTCTCCAGGTGGACTTTGGAATTTTTATCCTCATGGACTTAGGTGAAGAATGAAACTTAGAGAATAGCAGCAAGTGGGTGAGAAATGCAACTTGGAGACTCTCAGCAAGTCTACAGTGAAGGAATATGACTTGACTACAAGTGCTATTCCTTTCATGGCCACTATTGGAGTACTGGATTCATTGGTTGAATTCCACAGTCAATTTGTTATTGGGAAATTTCTAAACCTGGTTTATGGTCACAGTAGAAGGTCTCTTACTAAGTGCCAATGTTGCTTGTGTTTGTTTTGTTCTTCCTTTTGCTGCCTTCAAGGTTTATTTTGTGGGCTTGGGCTCCCCATTCAAGGAAAGTTCCTGATAGCTTTGTGTCTAGCTAGGCCACAAATGTAGAATTGAGCTTCTGCAGCATGAGAACATCATTCCCAGAACTGACATCAGTGTTTAATACTCTGTCTTAAATAGTTAAAACACCAATGACAATACTCTCAAAAATCAGAAACTTTGCCATACTCATTAGAGCTGTGTTCTAAGGTGCCTCTTCTTGGGAGTACTTTGTGAAGCAATATATTGATATTTTTTAAATTATTTTCCTTTCTTTCATTGGTTTTCTACCTTTCTTCTCTCATTTGTTTAGCTGTTGAAAAGCTAATAGCAATATTGGCCGAAGGTTTATGCAGAGCTTTTGAGGAAGAGGGTTGGGAGGCACCTGTGCAATGTGAGAAGAAAGCTCTCTGGATTTTGTTCTGGTTCTGGCAACACACCTGCTGGAAGATAAAATTCATCCTTATAGAAGAGCTTACTTGCCAGACTGCTTGTGATTAGAGACATCAGGAAAGAAGATGCATGATCCTTGTGCTGTGGGTGCATGAAAGCACATTCTGTCCTGAAGTCCCCTAATAAGATAGAGCCCTGTTTAAGGTCTTGGCAATGGCTTTTATGGCACGGATTATCTTTTGCCATAAGACTCAAGAGTGAGTTGGCAAGGATGGCAAACTTAAATAGATATAACTAAATAAATCCTGGGGAAGAAGAGCTAGAAGAGACCAGATAATCTAAATTGATTTTTACATTTTGGATATCAGGTGAACTCCCCAGTGGAGACAATTTCCCTTTCTTCTAACTTGTTCATGCTTTACCATGGTCAGAAAAAAATATATGTCAGAGGGACAGGGGTGTGAAGAACTAGTCTTTGTTGCAAGCCAGTTACTTTCCCATCTTTTGACAGTGTTGCCTAAAACAATAACCTGTCACTTTCTTCTTTAGAAGCCAAGATATAGCCAAATGTTATTACAAATTGGACAGTGTTAGGGTCTGTCTTGCAATCCAAGTGCCCATTAGATTGGCCTCTCTGCGTCTCTGCTATTATTTTATTATTATTATTTTTTTAGTCTCCTGAACAAGTATCACATCCTTCCTGCCTATTGGGAATTATCTGTGGCCCATGCTAACTCCAGAGCTGTGCATGAGATTTTGGACATGAATTGAATCAGGCTTCAACTGTGCTAGGAACTGTTCAAACACCTCAGGAGTTTGTATGTCTGTGCCCTGATTCTGCTATATTGAATTTTGCCTTTTCTTTGAGCCCAGTGGTGTGCCACAAGAATTTAGGTGCAGGCAAGGAAGAACTTGTCCTGGAAGAAACCCTTCAGCATATTAAATTTAGCGATTTTGATTCATCCAGCCTATACCCATTCATTCCTCGTCACGTCTTAAATACTGAATTTGTCCAGGTCTTCTAGATACTTGTGACGTGAGAGAAGAAGTAAACTTTGTGTTTATTTGGTTTTGCTCTGCACTCGAGAATCTCCAGTGTCTATGGTTTTCTGAAGTCATAATGCTTAGAACTGGTACTAGAGTACAAGTGAAGTCTTGGTAGCACTAACTGGAGCAGAAAAACTGTCTTCTGTCTTCTACAACATTTTATACCCTGCAATACCTTTTTTGTTGTTTCCTTTTACCTGACACTTCTAGCACAAATGGCCAGTTCTGCCAAATTGCTATTTAGAAAGTTACCTTCCTACCTCGTTTTGCATTTGTGGTTTTAATGTCTCCTTTCAAAGTGTGGGAATTAACCCATTTATTGGCTTTCTTCAGGTTGATGTTTTGATGCATATCAAACTTCGTTTTTTCAAATCCCAGGTACATCCTTCAGATGGTGAGAAGTCTCTCCAGTCTTACTGTTGTTAGCAGAATTTTTAAATTAGCTTTCATCCTCGTGGTCATTAGTCTGGTCAATATCCAGATCAGACCTAACATCAAGACATTTTTTAAATGTTATTTCAGCTCTGATGGCAAACTTTGATAACATTTAAAGGGTCTTTCAGCTAGGCTTCACACTTTGAACAGGGCTTGCAATAAATGGGTTTTTTAACTTGCTTATGAAATCAGAATTGAAGGCATAGGCATCAGAGCCCAACAACGTCACTAGAATTAAAAGTTTCCGTGCAAGTACATGGATTTGACAGTATAGTTGTTCCAGTGTGCTTTATTCAGAAGTTTTCAGAAGGTAATTTTTGGTAATTCTGAATGAGTCTCTAGTGCAGTTTAAAATGCTACTGAATTGGATCTTTGTAATTTAGTGTCACCACCATTGTTTCATTTTTCATATATTCCTTAGCTTCAGATTCTCAGGTACGGATTCATGCTTAAACAACTAACTAAAGTAACTAAATAAAACTGGTATCAAGGTATTTCGTAAAGATTTTGTCAGTATTCAGTCCCCGTATCCCAAGTGTAGTTCATTTTGTGCATGATCACATTGGAGCTAAATAGCACAACATAAATTGTTTTAGTGGACTGAGCTTTACAGAAGAGGGAGCACTAATGGCAGGTGAATGATCCCTTTGTAACGCAAACTCCACCTCCTACTTCACAGGGAAAAGTACAATTAGCCTTCTTCAGTGGTCAATAAAAAACTTTCCTTTTATCATAGACTTGAATTGTTTTTTCTTTGTTCTTATCCATTAAAACCTGCTGAAAAAATGTCATGTATGTCAATAAAATCAATATTTCAGCCATGTCAGGAATTTTTATACATTTTTTAAACTGATGATGCTGATTTATTGATTAGCTTTTTATTTTTTTCCTTGAAACATTTTTGAGACTAGACCTTCACCAGAATACCATACCATCATATAGTTGGGACACAGGTCTGAAAGGCAATTAAAAAGGGTAAGTTTCTTGCTCTGATTCTTACCGAAGGCCTGCGTTAGTCTTCCATTTCTCAGGCAAATCAGACTGATTGGTGGTGGTTGTTTGTTCTTTCTTCACCTTTTCTCCTGATGAATTTTTGGCGACTTCCATGTTCCCGGTACAGAACAAAAAAACTTCTAAAACTTAAGTTTTGCAGGATAATAAAGCCCTGTAACTTCCACCTCTACTTAAAATAGAAAACTGTTAGGTCTGTTGGCAGGGCACAGTGGACCTAAAAGCGTTTTTGGCAAAGGGATGTTTGCTTTTTACCTGAAGGAAAATAACTAGCAAGTCCATCTACTCCAGGGTATAGTGTATTTTATGAATGGTTAGATTCAGATTGCCTTGAATCAGACTTCTAGGCTTCCTAGGAGTCTTTTCCCTAAATATTTAATTCCTTGTGCCAGTTAAAATCCCAGTCTGAAACTATCTGTAACATGCATAAAATTGTTGCATTATCTCTTTTCTGTGGTTTTGTGAGTTGTTTTATTGTTGCAGTTTAGGGAGGGGGGGAGGAGCAGTTCTTCAGTTTTGCTGTTTATCTTGTCTCGATTTGTGACTTCAGGTACACTGAAATCTAAAGCTGTTGACTTTCTAGGTCATTCTTTACAATGTTCAATTTTTACCTAACTCAAATATTTCTGCACACACCAGGCTATTAAATTCAGTCTACATTTCACTGGGCTTACAAATAGGCTTCTAAAAACCTGCGTCCAGGGTGCAGAGGGTAAAAATGTTGCTGTCTTTCCCTGATAGAAAACTGGGCTATGATCTCCCCTCTCTGCGAGTTTGCTGGTCCAGAGGAGTGACCCTTTTTGAAGACTAGCTGCAGTGTGGCCTTAGAAGTAAAGTAGGGGAAAGTACTGTATAATAGCCTTTAAAGTAACTCTTGAGTTCTTGAGTCATAGCATTAAATCCTGAGAAAGTGCCCACTTCAGGCATGAAGATCTAAACCTTAGGCAGATGGGTAAGGACGTTCAGATCACACTCTGATTTTGTGGGTTTTCCAGTAGGGGTTTTTTTTCAGTAGTTCTGAAGTAATTCTTTCTAGGTTATGCTATTTGCTGACCCTGGGGATAATTTGCCTTTCTTACATGGAAGACCAGTGATGATTCACTGAAAGATGTTAAAATGCTTGGAGAGGCTTTGCATATTTGTCTAAATTCAGCCAATTCCCTAAGGGAAAGGGGAAGCTCATTTCAAACAAAGTACCTGACTTGTCTGTTCCCAGTGAACGGTATGTCTTGACTTTTTGTGGTCAGGGTTTTTTGCTTGCTAGGAAAAGGCCCTCATCTGACAGCAGCTGTTTTTTAGTTCTGATGTCTATGCAAATATGACATACTTTTAAGACAGTCGTATAAAACCTGGGATGTTGCTAAGATGTATCTGCAGATCACCTTTCATAGGTAATGTAGAGGAGAATTGCAGAACTTATACAGCTGGTACATGATATCACTGAAGAACTGTAGAAACTAGTAGGTCTTTCAGCTGGTTTGTTCTTGAGTGTCCTGCCTTTCTTCCCATCTAACTGCAGAAACCAAAGGAAAATGTGTGTGCAGATGATGGGACTGGGTTTGGTTGTACACTCTGGCATTGCCCTTATCTCAAACTGTAGTAAGCCCTGACTGTACCTTGTCATTTTCCACTTTTCACCCTTTGTTTCTTTTGGAGGATGGATCGTGCTTATGCATCCTGAACTGCAGGGTGGTCCCCAGCCTGGGCCATCAGGTGATTAGAACTGGAGAGTCAATTTCCATAGCACCCTTGCAGCCCCAGTTTTCAGGAAGTGGTTATACCAGGAAACTCTTTGTTACAGCTGCTTGCTGTCCAGAAAGAGAAGAGTTTGTATGAGGTTGTGTGATTTAAACTGATTTAAGGGCTCAACCAGACAGACATGCTGCAGTTAGTGGTCACTGATGTGTTATTTTATGTGTAAAATAAAACCCTAAAGCAGAATTTGCAGAACTGGTAGGTAAGAAGAGAAGAAACAACTGAAAAATTTGTTCAACTTCCCAAGCAGTTTCTAAATGGACTTCTTCAGAAGTTGTCATGGTTTAACCCCCCAGGCAGCAGCTAAGCCCCACACAGCCTCTCACTCCCCTCTCAGGGTAGAGAAGCAGAAAAGTAAAAGTGAAAAAACACATGGGTTGAGGGAAAGACAGTTAAGTAGGGAAAGAAAAGCTGTGCACAAGCAAAGCAAACCAAGGAATTTATTCACCACGTCCCAGAGGCAGACAGGTGTTCAGACATCTCCAGGAAAGCAGGTCTCCATCTGTGCCTAGCAGTGACTCGAGAAACAAACACCGTCATTTAGAACATCCCAACTTTACTTCTTCTTTTCCCAGCTTTGTATTCTGAGCATAATGAGTTATGGTCTGGAATATCCCTTTGGTGTGTTGGGATCCGCTGCCCCAGCTGTGTCCCTTCCCAACTTCTTGTGCACCCCCAGCCTCCTCACTGGTGGGTTGAGAGGCAGAAAACGCCTTGATTCTGTTGTAAGAACTGCACAGGAGCAACTACATGAGTTCTGTGTTATCAGCATTGTTTCCATCACAAATCCAAAACATAACCCCGTGCTAGCTACTGTGAAAAAGAGTAACTGTATCCCAGCTAAAAGCAGGATAGGAGTACTCAAACGTAACTGAGGGAGCAGTTGTGGAATAAGGTAAAGGAGGGTGACTCCAACAATGTTAATTCTTGCTCCCTGTGGGTGAGAGATGACTGCAGCTTTCTGGTTGGTGTCAAGTTAGAATCATGCTGGGACAAGGAAAAGGACTCTGACTGAGGAAAGGTCCTGAAATATGAGCTTCAAATGTTCATCTAGACATCCAGTGTCACCTCAGACACTATAACATATCCACTACGCGTTCCTGGGGCTGGTAGCTGTGATACAGGGTCTGTAGATTCATCCTTCCAGAGCGATATCTGGGGGCCAACAGTCATATAAAAGACTTTAGGTGATGTGAAATACTGTTAGGTGTGTTGAAGGATCCAAATCCCACCTGAAATGTGTTCCTGTTCACTTTATGAGGGACGATCTGTTTTTCTGGGCTTGCAGTTTTCTGTACGAAGGATGTGCTTGAAACAAACGCAGAGAGATCCAAAGTTATTGTTTCAGTGATATGACTAAAGAACAAGACCCTAACACTCAAAAGTCTTTGTCCATGTGAGAGGATATGGCTTTCCTTTTGGTATATGTGTGCTTTTTACCACATGTATATTAAATATGTGAACTTCTGCTGTAGAATTTTTCACCTTATTACTAAGTGTGACATAATTCAAATGCTTCAGGAAATATAATTTATCTAGATTGTCAGGTGAAACTTAAATTTATTTTCATGTAACTGTATTGCATTCTATTGTTACTATCATAAGACCATAATTTTTTGGCTGTAGCACAGCTCACTGTACATCTGAAGGGAAAAGAAGAAGAAATCTCTTATGAGTGGTTTGGTTTGGGGAAATGGGAAGGGTTCTGATTTCTTTAACCAAAATATGAATGTTTTTAAACTCTCTTCTGACTTGCTAGGTCAGGCATTAAAGCACCTCTATCTGGAGTAATCGGCTGTCATAAAATCTGTGATTTTGAAAATATGGGAAATAAATGTATGCAAGTCTTAAAGCAGGAACAGAAAGCAACTACTATTCTAATGCCTAACTGCAGAAGTAACTTTATAGGCAGCTTGTCATATTTCTGAAAACCAAAATTCCCAAGCACATCCCTCTGCAACAATTAACATATTAGTGATGCTATTTGCCTTTGAACAACATACTGTATTTTTTTAACCTGAGGACACTTGTTATAAAAGTTACACTTGAGAATACAGTGCTTCTTCCTCATAAGCAAATCTCAGGCTGTCACTAATGCTATTTGCATTAAATAAACATATTACACCATTCTTCCATTAAAAAGGAATTACCAGGTATGCATATAAATGTAAACATGTTTTAACTTTTATGTCAGTGTGTCTGTTACAGCAGACTTCAGGAAATCTTGCTTATTTTACAGAAGCATTTTTCCCTTTCTCTCACTTGGCTATTCAGCTAAATTGTATTTTTTCATCCTCTATCTTTTATTAAGGAGTGTAGGATTTGCTCCTGTAAGACTGTGTGAATATGTAAGACTGTGTGAATAAGTCTACTAGAGAAAGGCAAAATAAATACTTTTGGATCACCTTAGGAAGTGGAAAAGGTCTTGCTTGGGCCCTGCTGTGCTACAGTGACTCCTTCTGTATCTTAAACCAAAATCTGTGTTCCTTTAACTGAAGGAGGAAATAAGCCAAAATGTATATAAGGATGCTTATTTCATGTAACCCCCTTCTCCTGAAAATATAATGGAAGCATTCTTGAGCTGAGATTCTGAGATACCTCGTTTCATAGGGGAGAGAGAAAGTCTTCTGTGCCTTTTCTCCTATTTCCCTCTTGTGTGCTGCTAGAAATGGGCCAACTGCTATAAGCCGTTGGGAAAACTTGTCTTCCAGAGAGTAAGCAAAGGAAAAATGGTCTGTCTTCTTTTTTTATGAAGGTGAAGATAATTTGGTGGAGGTACTGTGGAGGCGAGGGGGTCCTTGCCTCGATCGAGTTTCAGTCCAGCTACCTTCTTTTAGGGGAAAAAAGAAATCTTACTGAATATAAAACTTCTACTTTGCCATTTCTTGTCTACAAGGAAGTTAGTGGCACACATCAAAACTGTGTGAAGCTTAGGCTGATCTGATTTAAATAAGTGGTCTGCTAACTGTGACAGAAATGACTTAGACTGTTGTGTGAATCTTATCCATCACTGAACCATCTACACCAAAGTCTTCAGAGTTCTTTAAATATGCAGAAGCAGCTGAACAGTGAAATATATCGGTAGATCTGGTCACTCCTGCCCAATTTCTTTTGGGCTTATAGTAGCCCTTATTGCTTTCCCCAGCTGTCCAGTTAATTGTATTGCAGTTGTCAGCGTGCAGCAGCTTCCTGCTGCTTTGGGCTCATGACTTGAAGAAGCAGAATATGGTTTGATTGTTTGCTGGAAATGCACGCATGGATCCATGGCTATTTTGCCAGCATAGTTGCAGGCCACAGATACACCGCCTTCAGATTTCACTGGTCCAAGGGTTGCAGTGGGAGCATTTTGTGAAGAGGTGAGGTGATAGAATGGGGAAAAAGGAATGTGAATTCAGTGTGACTCTTGAGGGAGGGACAGGCAGACAGACAAAGAAAAAAGGTAGAAATTTCAGGCAGTGTTTGTGCCGAAAGAGTAAATATAAACCTGTGCTGTAACATGGAGATGCAAGACAGAAAATGGAAATTCACCGTAAGCCCACATACAGAATTGCCCTTTCCTTGTGATATAAACCCTTATTTGTCAGAGTTGTAGGGTGGCTGCAGGTCCTTCCCTCCTTTCTAATAATATCAGAACTTTAATTGTTTTTTTCTTTCTGTAAATTGAAAGCCTTGGATGGAGCAGGGAATTCCCTGGTGCTCACCTGTCAGTGACAGGTTAGAATTAGTCAGGGCATATAGCTGAAACCTTCACCTGCCCTCTGGGGAAGGTCAGTCTTGAAAGCTGGTGGAGGATGAGGGGAAGGTGAGTCTGTATCTTGGCAGTTGAAGATGTGCTCAAGCTGGAAACCCCATGAGCACACAACTTTCACAAACCACAAGCAGCAGCTTTTTGTATTGGAGTCAAGACAGAAATCAGGTTGTTCTGGTTGTAAAGCTCAGAAAAACAAGTAACTCTAAGTAAGTGGATATACCATCCACAGGATGGGTGAGGAAAAGCTGTATATCTAACGGGAACATAATTGAAATGGTCTATATAAGTATTTAAACCACCTCAAAGGACTAATGCAATTTCGGCATTTCATATCAGCATTTTGTTTTTGACAAGGTGACATTGTGAAAGAAATGTATTGTAAAACACTGCTGTACTGTAGGAAAATGATTGAATGTAAATATTTCAAGATGTGGACCACTGTTCAAATGTTATCATAAATCTTTGCCATTGTTTTAGGGGATAATTCTTCATGCATATTTGAGTTGAATTGATAGAACTAGCCCCTGGAAGCGTAATCTGCTTGTTATTGCCTTGCTACCACTAATACTTTAATTTTGTCTTTTCATGTATCACCTCCACCTGTATGTTATTTGTGACGATTTCAGTATTTTTTTTCATAACTAGCAGAGAAAAGTTCTGACTTTTGTTTTCAAATTAACAGAGCGTTTAATAGCTTTTTTCTGTCTTGAAATGAGCTTGCAAACCTTCACAAGAATGTCTTTTTCATGCTTAATATTTTCTTTCTTTTTTACTCCTTGCAGGTTTGGTAGGTTTACCGTAGCTGCGCTTCATTCCAAAGTGGAGCAAAGTGAACGTGAAATGAACCGTCTGAAAAAGGCACTGGAAAGAAGTGATAAATACATAGAAGAAATAGAGTGTCAGCTTTTACAGCTGAAAAACACAGGCAAAGGAAGCCAGACAGTGAGCGCTGTTAGTGAGAGAGTGCTTTCCACAGATGCTGGAGGAGGTGAGAGCAGTGAAGATTCAACTTGTTTGAAAACCCAAGCTGAAGAGAAAAAGACTTTGAGTACCAGTCAAAGTCCTGACAGTCTTGAGCAGCTGACAAGTGGTGGAACTCGTTTAAGCTCTTCTAGTCAAGATGGCTTGAATAGTTCAAATACCCAGTGTGCCCCAAAGAAAGAACTATTTCCAGGATGTCACAGGGTTCTCCTGGACGAAAATAGTACAAATATGGATGCCTGCTTAGAAGACCAGTGGAATAAAATTGAGGAATGTACCCCATATAAAGATGAAGAACTTTATGATCTTCCACCACCATGCACTCCTTTTCTGTCTCTCAGTCGCCTTCAATTGAACACTCCTGATGGAAAAGAAAATGCAAGAAAACCATCAACATTCCTGAGAAAACTGAAATTTGAAGAGTTTCATGACACTTCAGATGATTGCAGCAAAGATTCTTCTGAGCACAGCACAAGCAGCTGTAATAGCAGAAAGAAGCTAAACTGTTTTACTACGGGAAAATCAGGGGTTTGGGGCACCTGCCCAACAAATTTTGCTGAGAACTTAGATTTTGATGGATCAGAGCAAAATTCAGTAGCTGGTCAGTCAGATGAGACAACGGCGAAGTCCAGTGACAAAACAAGTTCTTGCTTACCTAAGAGGTTACACAGTCTCTGCTCTTCCGAAATGAACCGCACAAGAACCTCCAGCGAGGCCTCTATGGATGCTGCCTACCTCGATAAAATTTCTGAGTTGGACTCCATGATGTCCGAGTCAGACAACAGCAAGAGTCCGTGCTATAATTTCAAGTCCTCCGATCTTGACGGTTCTTCAAAGTCGACGGAGTGCGCTAAGCTGCTGAATGGAACCGAGAAGAATCTGGAAGAGATGAATGAGGAGCACAGTATGAAGTGTCCAGAGACAAGCGATCTGGCAGCTGACAGAACTGGCTGGAAACCTGCTATGTTTTCCAACCTCTCCCCATCTGACCTAGACATGAATGACCACTTTCCACTGTTTACAGGCCAAAATGTAGTGGCTAATGATGCCAAACCTCCAAACTCTTTGTTTCAAAGGGACTTTTCCCCAAATGTACTGTTCAGTAACTCACGAAGGTTGTTTGAGGAACAGAAGTTTGGTTCGTCTTTTTTAAAGATGTCATCTGACCTGCAAAGTCAGATTAATCCTCCTTGGGTGTCTTCCTTTGCAGCTGAAAGGAAAAATAAAAATGTCAGTCAGTCAACCAAGAGGAAAATTCAAAACAGCCTTTCCAGTGCTAGTCCATCAAAAACCACCAAGAACTGATTCTGCCTGGAAATCAAACGTGACTCAAAGTTGTAAACCTGCAAATGTTTAATATTTACAGGTGAAGTTAATTTTTAATGACTTCCATGCAATCTGATCCTGTCGTTTTCGACTATGTGAAAACTGAACATTCCCCTGCCCATTGCGAGCTCTTTCCCAAGGAAGAACCATTCCAGATTCTTTTCTTTGACTGGGCATTTTATTTACCTGGGGGCTTGGGAGTTTTTGATGCTCTTTGAGTTTTCAGATTACATGCTCTTCCAATTGTGAGCACAGCTAATGGCTCCTTGACAGTTCTAAGTGGTCTTGTCAAATTAGTCATTTATGTAAGAATTAGTTTTAAAGGTTACGTTTCCCATTCCTAAAGATTACGTTTTGTGTATGTAAGGCAGCTACTGGCCATATATCCTATGGAATCATGAAATCGCTATAAAACGTTGTCAGTTTTGCCATAAAACTTGCCTCCCAGAGGAAGTGTTCCAGCTCGGACTGTTTCATAGCACTGTACTGTACTGCAACTCTTGTTTTAAGTGGGTGTAAGGCAGCAGCCTCTTTCTTTTCAGGGTCACAGCACTTCAGTTAGAAAACATCACTTCTTTAACACTGCAGTTACGTCTTGTCTTTTTTTGAAGTTAAGCACAATTTTTAATGTAGTTCCCAAAAAGCATTGTTATTCTAAATGTGTTTAGTATGCCTGTATAGACCGTAAAAATGGGTTTGTATGCTAATTATTTGTTTACCTAATGTGCACTGAACATCTTACATTAATACTGTACCATTTTACATTAATACTGCATGCTTTTCTATGTGAATTGAATAAAACATGTTATAAGCACTGTAATCCTTGATGTTGCCTCAGATATTGAATTAGCAAAAAAAAATTATGGGGAAACTTTTTTTTTGTAATTTGGAAAATAGATATCTAAGTTTTGTAAAGCATAAACGTGAGCTTATTCACAAAAAAAAAAAAAAAAAACCTCCCTTCCTCCTCCTTGTTAGACATGCTACCATTCCAGTGTCAGCATCGATACAGTTGATGGAAATGGCTTTCGGCCTCTCTGGAGGTGACTCTTCCATAAAGTATTGCATAGGTCAACATAATGTGATGGCCTGCTACAGGCAGGAGACCTAATTAAGCAGCAGAGCAAAATTGGTTTCTTTGCATTATTGTGTTTTAAGGTTTTTTAAGGCCATATTTAATTACAAGATGCAGGGTTTTTTTCTTTCTGTATAGGCCTCTGATGGCATTTCTTAGAAACAGACGTCCTCACTTCGTCAATACCTATGATATGAAAAATCCATACGCTGCCTTTTGTCCCTTTGGAGAGAGCAATAGCCACTTGGACAATTTCAATAGACTGGCTCATCTTGTAGAGTTAAATTCTGTAAGCTGTTTGAGCAAGAACTACGTGTTGTAATGTGAGCGTGCATTTGTGCAATTGATGTGTTCATTCTAAACTGGGACTTTTCTTTTTTGAGCTGTACCAAGAAGTCATCATTCGGGCCATACATGCAAGGACCCTTTTGTGGTGACAGGCACGATGGCATTGTGCTTGCATATACTGCTTTCAGTATACCACCTGAGTTTTAATCTTCACAGAAAAATCTAGTTGTTTGATTTTAATATATTTTTCAGAAGTTAGAGAGCTCTCAAAACCGTCTGGAAATGATCCGTTACTTGATCTGCTGGTTTTACTAATAGTCAAAAAATGCTGCCATGCTACAGCTCTTTGGGAGAAGAGACAAACACTTTATTAAGACATCCTTGGGTTGCAGAGCAATCACAAACAGACAGTAAGTGCTGTATGTTGTGGGTTTGTTGTGTCGTGGCATGGGGAGGGTGAATTTATGGGCTTCATTTTATACTCTGATTTTTCATGTTTCACTTCCAGTTACAGAAGCATGAATACAAGTGGTGTCATGCCTGAAATCAAACCAGAATAAAGGAAAACGGTGGAGTTTTTTCATGTTACTCGTCCTTTGAGCAGGAACACCACATGCAGGCTTGCTTTTCAATACGGATGTTTTGACCACACATGCCTTACAAGTTGATAGAAGAGCCAAGCCTGAGGTTAAAAAGGTTGCATTCCTCTTGGTAGTGTGATCAGTGCAATATCAACTCCAAAATTTCAACTGTGTGTAATGACTGGGGTTTCTTCAAGTGTAAATTTCTCAGCCATTCACAGGGTTTCAGTTCTCCAGGCTGCATTCTGTCGATGCTGTGCTTGCCTAACCTCTTTCTGCTCTTAATAAAATGGCCTAAACTGGAGCTCATTGCTGTTAATTTTGATGGGCGTTACCTCGTTACCCGGTAATGTAGAACTGGAATGCACAAGATCTAAAACTTTACTATTAGAATTTTTATTAAGACAACAGACATTTCAAAGTGACGTACAGATGAGATCTATGATGTCTAATGATATTTAATAGCTCATAAAATTTTTACTTCATCTAATAATACCTACTGAACTAAATAGAAGGCAATTTGCAGATTTTAACACATGAGAATGCTCTCCAGGACTATAAGTAGCTCAGGGAAAGTGAGTTTGCTCCCAACCTAAGTTTGTTGTTAGTGAAATCTTTTGGGTTATTTTTAAGAGTAGGAATGCCAAAGTCAGGTTTTTACTTAGTTATCCACAGTTTTACCTACACAAAGTCTGGCAAGTGACCTGCTTGTCCATCATTCCCCAAAGGCCTTGTGAGAGTCCATTTCTGCTCGGTATTGCTTCCTTGGGTGAGGGGCTGCCAGAACAGCTCTGCCTGCCAGCACCTGACACTGGCTTGGGCTGGGTTTGGTTTTGAATGTGCTCTGTTGTCTCTTCTGGAAGTACCTTTAAAAAGGGGGCAAGGGTGACAGTGCATAACTTGTGCACGCAGCACAAGGTGTGCTAGCTTGGGTCTCCCCTCCTTCAACCTTCTTCATTTCACAACTGTTTCCCTCGCCCAATAATGCCCTTTCGAGGCAGTTTAAACTGACTGAGTCTGGTCCTAATTCTTGCACAGCCTCCAAGTCATGCCTCTGACTCCCAGCTTGAAATACAGTCCTTACACACCTCTTTTGTGCTGTGGTTATGGTTCAAGTTTTGCGTACCATGGACACTCCTTCCTTGCTACTTTTTGGCATCAGACCATTCCCATGTAAATGGAGTAAGGCTTATATGCGTCTTCCTTCCCAGGTTTGGACCAGGGAAAAGCAGCTCTGAGGTAACTCAATATAGGGGTTCGTGGTTATTCCAAGAATTGCCCCTCTGGCTACTAATCCAGCTCCAGCCCTCCCTGTGCCTTGATCCCTTGCAGCAGTCCTCTACTGCTGTGACCAGCCACCTGCTTGTCAGGCCTGGCCTGAAATGGGCATTCTCTCTATCCTGCCTTTGTGGCCTAGCGTTGAGTTCTTGCCTCAGTGTCCCTCAGCTCTAACTGGAAAAGCCATCTTCATTGGCTGAAGGGTGGAGGGAGAAGCACAGCTGGCGTGGGGGAAAGCCTGTGTGTGCTTTGACAGCCGTGAATGTAGTGAGAGAGAGCAGGGGAGAATGAAGCTTGGCTGTAAAACAAATGAAGTTGAGTATTCCTGTTTTTTTCAGCTTTTCTCAGTAGAAAGCATTATCTCCTCCCTAAAGCTCTTCCAGGCTGTGTGGGTGCTGTCTGCTGGTTTTCAGGGAAGCTAAGCAGACAAGTATCCAAGGTGCTCCTGCCTAATGCTCATGGGGCCATCGGGTGCCCGTTCCAAGCCAGCAGAAAGTGCCGGGGGAACCCAGGGGCCGGATGAGAAGAGCCCCTGTCCCTTTCCCGAGTCACTCTTCCCTTAGCAGCATGCCTGGGAAAGCAGTGGGGACCAGCTGCGGGGCTGGGCAGCTCCGCAGCCACCCGGATCTTACAGAAAACGGTGTCGAGGATGCTTTTTATCCTGGCCGCCTTAGAGCTGTCCCCAGATTTTGGGGAGAGAAGTGCTGGCGCTGGCTGCCAGCCAGGGAAGCGGCACGGAGCCCGTATGCCCTGCCCAGAGGGGGATGGGGGTGCGCCTGCCCCATCCCTTCCCTGGGGCTCGACCTCCACCTGCTCGGCCAGGATTACGGTCCCTAGCTCGGAAAAAAAGGCCGGGGGAGGCCGAGGTGTCCCCTGTCCGTGGGCAGCGGGCTCGCTCCTCCCCCGGTGCTGTCCTCCCCGGGCTCCCCCGCCCCACACAAACCCTCATTGCGGCTTTTTTCCCCACCTTCACTGTTAACAAAACCCGGTGATTAAGACTCGAAACTAACAAAGAGTTTTTCTTCCACCTTAACCTTGCACACAATCCTTTAACAAATTAATTAATCCTAATGAATTAACACTTCATTTATTTAAACGCGCTACAGTTCATGAATTAAATTTTCATGCAGTGATTAAAGGCTGTTAAAATATGCATGATTTCGTTAAAATTTTATAATAAATCAGGGCAATGTGTTACATGACAAGGCAACTACTTCCCAGCCCCTCGGAAGGTGCTTTGATTCGCACGGGGGGTGCGGGGGGAGCCGAGCGCTCCTCTCCCTGTTGGGGCAGCCGAGCGGACCCCGGAGCGCCGTGAGACGCGGCCGGCGACCCACCCCTGCCCCCTCGGAGCCCTCTTCGTGCCTCCCTCGGGGGGAGGAAGGCTGCGCTTTCCGGCCACCCCATCGAAACGTGGCGTCCTTGCAGCGCGAGCGATCGTGGACGCGGGTGAAAGGCAGCAGCCGGTTTGCCCACGGAGCGGGGGTGGAAGGGAGCAGGGTCTGGGAGGTGTTTTGCTGGAGGGGCTTCTTGGTGTGCTTTGTAATTCCTCCGCATCACTTGAAAGAAAGAGCGAGAAACTTTACTGCCAACAGGACCTGTGGTGTTTTCCACCGGACCTCTATCAGCCTAGCTGCTCCGGTCTTCTTCCTTTCCCGAAAGGAGACGTTGTGAACTACCTTGGGACTTAAATCACCATCAAGCGTTTCAATTTTTAATATGACAACATTCTACACTTTGGCTGCAAAAGCAATTATTGCGGCTTGTACATCAGTAATTAGCAGGTCTTTGCTGATGTAAGGAAAGTCCTCATTAGGACAAGGAAATACTTTTTGTGCATTCACCCAAAGGGTTGGTTGTGTTTTGTTGTGGGTTTTGGTTTTTTTTTTTCTTCAGAAGGTTAATTTTGATCATCTAAAGGGAAAATAGCTTTTACTTTAAATGGGATATTGACTTTCTGTGAACTTGACCAAATAACATATGTACTGTAGGTTTTGTCTCAGTGCTCCCAGTGACACTCAGGGTAGGACAAATACCGCGACTACAAAATGTAAAGCTAACATTTGCTGAAATGAAAATATCCAGAAGGTTTAGAGTGAGCGGTGAGATCCACATCAGCTTTTTTTTTTTTAAGTCGAGATATATAGCAAACTATGATCAGACGTTAATGGTTAATATCATAAGCTTTAGTATATTCATCTTTGGGGAATCCTAAAAAGAGAAATCAAATACAATGGGTTACAGTAATTAATTTATAAATCGTTTCACTGTGGGAATAAGGGGTTACTTTATTGCTTTCTCGAGATAGGCAGTTCAGTCAATTAAGGAATTCTGCCTCTTTCTTGCATTCGAAGCCGGAGAAAACTACGGGAGACGAGTACATGTGTGTGTGTGTGTGTATATATATATATATGTATATGTGCCTCTCTGGCTTTATTGAGCATCTCGGGCCATAAACGTAGGGCTACAGCATGGTCGTGTCGCCAATGAACTCGTTCCTCGAAGCCTGAGAGTTTATTGCCATCAGTATTCATGAGGCTGGACGTACCCACGAGGAATAGAAATAACAGCGAACATTAAGATAAAATCTATTACCAGGCCCGCGTGATTCTGAGCCTGGCTCAAGCCGTCTGCCCGGCGAGCTGGCAGTGTGTGGCGGGGAGAGGGGGGCCACCGGGGGCTGGTGACAAGGGGTGCTGGTTCCCGGCGGGCCCGGGGAACCCCGTCGGGCAGCAGCCCCTGCACTCGGTGTGGCGAAGGGAAGCAGCAGGGCAGCGGCTGCGCCGGGACCGGCTGCAGCATCGCAGGAGCGGGAGTTGCGGTCAGGTTGTAATTTTTAGCGTTGCTTTAAAAGTTAGCGTAAAGTTACCGCTTTAGCTGAAAAAAAAAAAAAAAAAAAAAAAAAAAAAAAAAAAAAAAAAAAAAAAAAAAAAAAAAAAAATGTCCCAAGGACTGCGAGGAAAAGTTTTTCCTCCGGGAATTGATAAGTGACAGACCAAACGCTGCTCCAAAACAAACCCTCTTGTCCTTCTCCTCCTCTCTCCTGAAAGACTCGACAGAGGGAAGACTTGGCTGCAACTCCCTACGGAGGCTTCTGCCTCCGGGGAAGCAGGGGGGAGCGGGCGGGGGCCGGCAGCAGCCGTCCCAGGAGCCGGCAGCAGCCCACCTCCTCCCCCGGGTCCGGAGGCTTCGCTCCCCCGCACGCCGTCACCCCCGTCCCTCGGGCGGCCGCGACCGGGCAGTTTCAGTGATGGAGCGGAGTCCCTGGCAAGGAGTGTGTCTCCAGCCGGGCGGGACTGCTTTACCCCCGAGGAGAATCCAGTCGGATGCATATCGCAAGCTGCAGAGGCGGCGTGCCCACCCCCATCCCAGCGTTCAGTAGGCACCTTGGAGGTGGGACGCTTGGAATTTCTAAAGGTCCTCACCTCCTCAGCCTCCGGCTGGCGCCAGGGGCGGAGGCGCGAGAAGGGCTGAATTCTCTGCCTTTCTGGCCACAAAAATAAGCCCGTGGACAGAAGGGGTCGTTTTAAAAGTACCAGTGGGGGTTGATGTTCCTGCAGCCAAGGAGAAGGTCTCGCCCAGCAGCACCTGCCATAGCCGTATGTTCCCATTCCTCTGGTGGCTGCCTGCCGTGGCTGTCTGCACTCCCTGCCTGCCCCCGCTGCCCCGACCCAGCCCCTGCCAGCCCAGAAGTTAAAGACCCGGCCGCACAGGCAAAGAAAGTGCCCGATGGCATGTGGGCAGGAAGGCAGGTCACCGCTTAGCCTAGAAACCCTCCTCTCGGCCGCCTTTGCCACCGCTTGCACAATTTTCCCTTCTCTCAGCGCTTTCCTTAGGGAAACCTGATGAACTTGGCCTGACAGCATCCTGGAGAGTGGGGTTCGCGCAGAGGCACACGGATAAACACCTATGCATCCCAAGCGGAACAGCATCCCACGCCTTCCTCCACGGGACGAGGACGTGATCCCGGTTACCCGCCTCCCTGCCCCGCCGGGCTCAGCCCAGCGGCAGCGCGGCTGTGGGCTGAATCTCGCCGTGGTCAGGAAAGGCAGCCTGCTAGGCTCGGGCCTTGCTCCTGGGGCTGGGCTCTTTTCAGCAACTTTGGCGAAAAATGGTGATGTCTCCCACTTCCTTACTCCTCCTCATCCCTTCCCCAGGAGGGTTTCCCTTTACAATGCATGGTAGCGGAGAAGTAGCTAGAATAACTCATGTCTTAAA
>VZTA01017757.1:88283-196405 GCA_013398855.1 Mohoua ochrocephala | reverse complement strand
AGCCACATGGATCTATTAATCAAAGGGGGAGAGATGGAAGAGGGGAGAGGCGGGGAGGGGGGGAAGGGAGCTTTTCATACCCCACCTTGTGTTGCTGTACACTTTCTCCTTTCATTTCTCTCAGATATAAAGACCCGGAGTACCTCGAATAGGCAGCTGTAATTCTCTTTTGATCTGCTCTTTTATACCCTCGGTGTAACCAGCTCGGGTCAGTCGGTAGCGATATTTGAGGCAGGAGGGGGGAATGTGTCACGTTTCCCCCGGCAAAGGATTTGGTTTTAAAGTGCTGCTCAACTTCTGTGACAAAGGGGGTCTCTGTCCTCCCCTTCAGCCATATCCTTGCGGAGGGTGTGTCTGAGGAGAAGGCTTTTTCTGGCGAATCAAGCATCATCTCCCCCTCAGGCAGCCAGAGTTCTGGCCGTCCTTATCACTTTTACATCTGCCCTGTTACCTATTGCCTCACATCATTTCCTCAAGGAAGGCTTATCCCACGTGAGATCCACAAAAGTATTGGATCCACAAAATTACCGGGAAAAGGAGAAGAAGCAGTCTGTGCAGGAGTGTGGTGTAAAAGCCCTTGAGTCCGTGAATTTTTCATGCAGCCCTCAGAGTGTGCCCATCTAAACTTCTGCCTTTCAGGCTCAGCGCCCGAGAAGATGCACGGGCTCTCAGGTCTGGTTTCTACTCTTTCTTTGGAGGACAGGGTTTTGGGGGGACTTTGTCTTCAGGGTTAGAATGTACATATTCACACGGGCTCCTCCTGGACCTCGTTTGCCAGTCCGTAGGTGACGCTTTGGGGCACAGCCCCGGCAATAGACCCTCCCGACCTAATTCCGAGACCGCTGGATTTTTTTTTTTTTCCTTTCACGATGAACGAGAGGGAGCATTGAAGAGACTGACCTTTCGTTCAGGGACCTGCTGCATAAAGTTTTGAAATTCTAGATTATTATAAAAGTAGGAGCTCAGGAAAACGGCTCAGGAAAGTTACTGAGTGGTGGAGGAGGGGAGGGCAGGATCATTTCAGTGTGCCAGGATCCTGCAGCAGGGACCGTGTGGGTGGAGGGGGCAGGTTCCCTACCCCTGATCTCCAGGTCAAGTGACACACATGTGTGTGATGCAAATGATGGAAAACACCCGAAGAAGAGGAAAGGATGCAGGCTACAGCTAATACAAGGATAAGCTCTCTTTTTTTTTTCAGATTTATGTAAAAAGAACAAGATCCTCTAACTGGTTGAAATTCCCTCTGTACAGCGTATCACAGAGAGGCAACTTAGAGGGGAGAGGCGCTTGAGACTATTTCTGTAATTGCAGACACAGGATAGTAACCCTATTGATATATATTATATGGTACAGTGCATAGGTTATGTTGGTCAGTCTTTAAGACTTACTTTCGCCTTATTTTCTAACATTTTTCCTCTTTCTGTGGCTGGAAAAATAATGAGTGCATCTGTGCTTAGATCTAAAGCTGGCACCCATCTTGCAGAACATTTGCTTTAATACAGATTGCATTAAACCTGCAAAAATATGAATGCCTTTCAAAGCAATACTTTTCATAAAGACAGAGGTTAAATGCACAGGCTGAGTGTCAGTTGATTCTGCATTTCCACCTAGCAAAGAGGCTCTTATTACCTTTAAATTTTGGTGCACACACCACCCATCATTTTCTTCCTCTATTTAAAAGGTAACCCATATATCTGTCGTTTTAGGTTTCCAAAGACTCGTAACTTAATTCCTTCAGGCTATTCATCAGCACAGTAATTAAACTAGCAAATGGATGTAAATAAAGTGAAATTGGTTTCATGACAGATGAGCCAAAGAGGCCTCTGACATGAAACAAGCCAGGACAATAATTATTTCTGCACCGGGCTATATGAGGAACTCCATCTGGATTTATTAGGTGCTGCAAGTTATTTGCTGGGAGAAGGCAAGACAGGAGGACTCACTTTAATTTGACGGGATTTTTTTTTTCCCTTTTTGCATCCTAAATAGGTTAGAGAGATAAAAATCTGGAATGAACTTTGGCAATACTCTGAGACGCCTCTACCCAGTGTAAAAGCACGGCAGGGAGAATAGGTAGTACAGGAAAGGCTTATTAAACAATTTCTTCCCAAATGCTTAATAGGAGAAAATCTACTTTAAAACACTCCTCTCGAACTATCCCCTGTTAAAAACCAATCCAGACCACCGTGACAGCCAGTGTGTGCTTCTCTTTCCTACAAATATGCGTACGAAACAGTGGAGGCAATAGAAAAAAGGCAAATTCGGAGACCTTGGGAATTCTGAAGAGCTTCTCTTAAAAAATAAATAAATTATAATCTCGGCTAAATGGTGTCTGTTAAGATCACTCTGCTCCCCCTTCTCTGCCAAGGAAAAGTTTATTGCTGCGGAGAAGAGGAGAGAAAAGGGCTGTGAAAGGGAGGGTTTGGATTCTGCAAGGCTCAACTGTAATTGGAGCCATCAGGTCCAGCTTGGAGTGGAAGTAATATACAGAATAAATAAAAAAAGGGCTCTCACAGCAGGTGCAGATTAGTCCCTTTTCCCCTGAAAAGATTAGAAACTGACTGCTTTATGCTTAAACGTACTCTCAATTATTTAAGCGCCCCTTCGTGATTAGCAAGTAAAAGTAACGCTCCAAAGCGCTGAAGAAATGAAGCAAGAATAACATCGCCTTCGCCCAGCTCACGCAGGCTTTCCAGCACACGGCTTGCTCCCTGCCGGCTGGCAACGCTCAGACTGGGGAACTCGCTTAGATACACACACCTGTAGGGTGGGGAGGCGGGAGGGGGGGGATGGAGAGAGGGAGGGGAAAAGGAGGGAGAGAGCAGGTTCAGCGTGGTAAAAATTCCGCTGTCGAGGCTGGGCAGGCTGCAGCCCAACCTGGTTTCGCAGGCGATTGGGATCCGTCGTGGACAGATTTTCACAGGAATGCTGAACCCTCAGCATCTTTTCCACTGGGAAGGGGAAAAAAACCCCCAGTCTCACACCAAAATCCCAAATACAGCCCTTTCCCCCCACCCCCTCCCCAGGCATTCTCTTTGAATGGGCTGGAAATGAACCGCGGACGCCTGTGTTTGCATACGGCAGTTTGATCAGAGTTCACATCTTTCTGCAATCAAATCAGAGGCGTTTTTCACCCTTCCATGAGGAAGGGGCTGTGATAACTGCAAAGCCGAGGAGAGATCCTAAAGGGACTGAAATCCCCTTATGTCTGAAGCTGTCCCTTTTAACACACACCAGACTAATTATTTAAAAGTTCTTGTAAAATTAGAAGACATAGCCCAGTCCTTTAATTAGAATACACTGTGAATAGGGATAGCATATGGAGGGGAATGTCAAGAAGAGGGTGCCAGGGGCAGATCCTAGGAAATCTGTATTCATTTCTGCCTCCTATTTGTTCAGTAATCTCTACCATCATAACTAAATCTTGGAGCACTGATGTAGTTCGAGTTGTTGTTGACTCAACGTCAAAATTCAATCACTGGGGGTTTTGCATCAGCCGGGCCACTTATTTGTCTAATAAATCCGTCATTTTGTAAGAAAAATATTTGAGCAGCCGTACTTGACCTCTTGGTATCCACAAGCCACATTTATTTCTACCAGTTTAAAAATGCAAAATGGAGATGATCATCTTAATGCCTCGAGGTACTGTGTTGATTTCTGATTGGATTTTAGATGGAAATGTCTATTTTAAATACCCCGTGATTAAATTGTACATGTAATAGAATTCATGCCTCTTCAAATGAAATCGTGATTTGCGAACCCCGAATTTATTTTAAAGGAAATATTATTTAAGCGAAATTGTTTTCTTAAATTATCTGTGACACCTCCCGCTGTAAGATTTTATTATAGCTGGGCACCTTTCTCACTGGAAAACTTATTTTCACCCTGGAGCGTTCATATGAGATGGAAAGGTGTCAGACGGGGTGGGGTGGAAGTACTCCCCTTTGAGAGCGCTGCCTGGCCCGTGCCATCCCGCGCTGGATGATTTGCTGCCTGTTTTTATACATAATTATTCCGAATAGGGGCCGCGCTGCACGAGTTTAATCGCAGCTGGGGGGAAATAACTTTCTCGAGAGCTTTTGGGTTGGGGGGAGGGAGATGGGGAGTGAAGCATGGGACGGAACAGGATCAGTGTCAGGCGAGGAGAGGTTTGGGAGCCTTCCGCCGGGCGGGGGGCCGGCTGCAGCCCATGGAGCCGGCACATGCCCCAGGAGCCCCCGGGGGCTGCCCGCACCCCCAGCCCGGGCCCTGCCGCACGGCCCCCGCGGGGTCCCGCTGCCCCCCGCGCCCAGGGAAGTCCCACCGCCCGGGGCCTTCCCTCCCCGGCCAGCGGGGAGCTCCAACAGAAGCCCTTTTGGGGGAGGGGTGGGGGACGGCTTGTCTCTGTCAGTAAACACCCCCCTCCCCACACTCGCTTTTCTGGCTCCCACCCCTCGAGTTTTCCCCTTGGGCGGCTCTCTGGGTCTTTCCGTCTCCATGGAAATCGAAGGGGCGGCTGTCAGCCCGGGCAGCGGTCATTATTCCCGCATTAAAGGCAGCTATCGATTCGTTCCCCAGCACCCACTCGCGCCGGACCACTAAGGGCCAGGCTGGAGCCGCCGGCGCTGGGGCACTTGCCCGGGAGCATCCCCCGACAGTCAACCCCTGCGAGCTCCTGCAGGAGTGCCCGATGCAAGGAAGGGGGGAAAAGGGAAATATTTCAGCATATTGGAAATATTAATGTTGGCTTGTAGGAATTAATGTAATGGGTCATGGTTATTAACAACTTATAAAGGCTTAAATCAATATAAATTAATTTAATTATGATTTCTAATTGCATTATGCATGATCAATTTGAAACACTACATTAAAGATAATTAGAGCAGGGTGCTAGTCACTAATCACTTCCCTAATAGCTTAATGAAAAGGAATGCCATGTATTACCTGTGGGGTGGACCCATGAAATAATATTAATGCTTATTTTCCAATGGAAAATAATTGTACCTTTTAATAGATGATTTAATCACTTTATTGTCAGCACCGAATGGGTTTGGACTTTTTACATGGCCTTGGTTAAATTTTACTGGGTTGATTGAAGTGCTGATGTATTACTAGTCCATCTATTGATGACCTGAAGGAAGACTAACTTTTATGTAAAAGTGTCGTGCTGTCCTCAGAAGCTAGTGCCAAGAGGTCACAGTAGATGGAGGTCCTAGCTTAGCATAATGGGTTTAACATTTCCATGACATCATCAGGGAATCTGAAAAGGAGTCTAAGGATAATCAGAGTGGTCATTCAGAAGCAGAGTAAATATTTTATGAGGATATATAGAAGACAGGAAAGAAGGTTGTCAGAAAGGTGAATCTCTACTTCTTCATGCTCTATGAAGAAGGTTTTTCACTTGGTACCAATTTTGATTGAAAACTCGTGTATTGTTAATAAAAAAAAAGGCAGATCATGACCGTTGGAGAGGTGAGTTCTCTTTTAGTGGATGATCTAAATAAATTTGTATTCATGGTTGTCTTTAAGGGTTACAGGTTATTTCTCTCTTACTTTTTATATAAATACATCCTTGATTGATTGTTTATTCGCCCTGCATATTTTCACTTACTCAAGGATCTGTTCCTCCATTAACAATAAAAGTTCATTTATTGTTAAAATTAAAAGCAACCGACATAAATTAATGCCTTGTAAATGGACACAGTGAGGCAGATTAATTGAAAATGCTTTCCCTGTGATTAGCTTTATTTTCTTATCGTTGCTTGATAACTGAAGCAGTACGTGCAGCATACGTCTTGGTTAGACTCATTATATAATTCATAGTTTTCAGAGAAGTAATGTGTAATTAGGGAAACTGAGATTTGAGGAGAACAGTAAAGAACAGTAGCATATAGTACTCACATTTGTCACAGCAAGACCTGTTTGAAGAATTTTCCTTCTTTTAAGGCCCGATTGAGACCTAGAAGCTTTGGGACTCCTGAGGATAACACTATCTGAATAAAAAGGAGAAGTGAAAAGGAGAGCTTAAATGTCACCCAAGGAGTATAGCCCTTTAAGGCTAAGTTATTAGGAACATACTGATTTTAGTACTGAACCACGACTGCAGACGACTCTGTGGATGGAAGGATTCCAGGCTTATAGAGTTGTTTTTTTTTCCCACAAAGATTCCTGTCTAAAAGTGCATAGCAGAATAGCTGTCCCCCCACTCCACCATGTCCTGCAGAGGGAAGGCAGAGGCAGAAATGAGCTTACTTTGCATAAGAATTTCTAAGTATTTCAGTGAAATGAGACAAACTGCAGGATGAGTCTGGTCATTCCCTCTATTGTTCACAGTTTGAAATGATGTGGCCTCATACTGCCAAGATCCAGGGACAAGATCTGAAAGCAATTTATGGAAAGGTTTTAAAAAGCACAGTTCTCCAATCTCAAACTTGCTGTTTTTCTTAACAGCAACAACAAAAAAATCCTCTGCAGAGGCCCTTGGCTCCTGAAAGGAAAGTTCTTATATATTGCAGTAGAAATAATTCTATATGGCATCTAACGCCTCAAACTAAGGGTGGAATAACAACATGGCTTAAAATGTCCCCATGACAAATGCCTGATAAATACGGGTGGAGACACGCTCTTGTGGCTTCTGTGTCCCTCCAGCTCCAGTAGCTATTCCAGCTGCTGTGAATTTCTTGCATCCTGATCTCTGCTCTAAATAAAATGACTTTCATGACTCAGTCTTGTGTCATGCGTGAGGAGTCCCCAAGCACGAGCCTTCTGTAGCCAAAGAGCTCACAAGGAGAAAAATAGTCCCCTGGATTTCATAAATTGGCCCAAGGATTAAAGCTTGTATGTAAACTCATCTTGAGATATGCCTTAATCTTCTCTGCCTTGAATAAATATTGCACCAGCCTATGTTTTTCCTTTCTGCACCAAAGCTGGGGAAGTCTTATCTACCAAAAGGTGCAAGTGAGGTATCAGCTCATACATCTGCTTCTGAGAATATTGATTTTCCTCTTTTTTTTTTTTTTTTAAAGTACAAGCATAAAGAAAATCTTTGCTTTTGCAGGGGACCCTTGGTTAGAAAAGCCTCACCTCTATGTTGATGGAGTGGCTGGATTGAGAGCTACATGGAATCTGTGTTTTATGCTGGTTTTTTAATACAGCAATTGATTTTAGATAGCACTGCAAACCAAGGACGGGGCATGACTGCTGTTTACATGCCCGGGAAAGGAATGAAAATAACACTGTGAGACATAGTGACAACTGAAGCAAATATATTGCTTTGTAGCTGCAGAACTATCCTGTGCTCCTCTCCCTAAACTAAATCCAGTTGTTAATAAAACAAATACCTTAGTGGTTCAAACATATATTTGCATCCTTTTGGAGACCTTCTGAATGATTGGCATATTTGCAACTGCGGCAATTCACCAGAGCCTTAAGATTAATTTTTGTAAATTTTTGCCCAAGTTCTTTTTGTTGAATGCAAAATTGATTTTTCCTCACCTAAAATTAATAGACAATTTTAATTAATTTTAATAGTTATTTTTATAGTTTATAGTTATTTGAATGGTCTATATTTTTAAAAAATATGCTTGCTGCCTGGCATTTCAAGGCTTCCACTTTTCTGATTGATGGATTTTTTTGCAAAATTCACTGAGAGCTGCAAGCAAACACGTTACCAGAAACTTTAATAAAGTCTTTGTTTCTTAAATCTTCAAAACTAAACCTGGAGGCTTTAGTTTTCAATAATAGAACTAAGCACATTTTGATGAGTGGCTATTTTAGTGCTATGCAGGTAAGATAATTGTGTCTGACCAGGCTCTCGTTGTGATCTTGGTTGTGAACTGTCACACTCGGTGTGAATATGTTGGATTGCAAACCTGTATTTTAAAAACATTTAAACTGTTCAAAGATTGTGCCACAGTATCAGCTAATTGGACACTGGGTACCATGATTTTTTGAAAATACCCAGGGTTGTGCTAGAGAAGTTTTTAAGTAATATGAAATAAGGGAAGTTCTTTTCAGCCTCCATGGGAGACTGAAGAGGATGATGCTCTTAGCATGTAATTAAATATTAATAATGGGGAGAGGTTGGACTTATTTTTATTCTCTAAAACATTGTTAATAAGTCTCAGTCTGGCATTGAAAACATTAGGCACATTACTCTGTGTTTCACCTTTTTAACCCTGTTTTCATGTTCAAGTAAACATATTTTAAGGTTTTTCTGTGATTAGTGACAAAACCAATATGTGTGTTAAATCAGTGCTGGGCTCAGGAGAGGAGCAGATTCTGGTTCAAATTCGTCTGTCACAAACTGAGTAAATCGTGATAGCCACCAACAATTTTATCTGTATTTAACAGCACATGGTTTGGTTGTCCATAATAAAGGACAAGAAAGTGGAGCTTAAAGTGATCTGCAAAAAATATGTAGAAACATTAAAAAAATAAACTGGATTAGGAAACAGATGAATATAATGACCTTCCTTACTCTCAGTCATATGCTGCCAGATAAGTGTTTGAGTCTGAAAAATTGCACTAATGAAGCTATTTGAAGGCTTTTGTGGACAACTGCTTACTCTTTGAAGATTAAATGAATGATGTTGATGTGATTAATCTTAGTACAGGGAGTGATGCAGCAGCCAGAAAATACCTTGGTGATTTTCATAATTAAACTGAATCAACATTTCAAAGAAATGCCAGTGTTATCACTTGTATATTAGAATTACATTCATTAGACAGAAGAAACAAATAATTTGAGCAAACAAGATTTTCCTTTTGGTGTACTGAGACTTCTGTCATGTCTCAGAGTATCTTACTATAAATCATCATTACTGTTTAATTTTATCCTTGCTTTTTCAGTTACTTTTTTTCTGTTTATTTTTTCTTAACCATGCTAATGGTTCACTGTTACTTGCTTCCTGATTACTTATTTCACCATTAAATAGCCTTTCCTGGTTTTCCAGTTAAAATTGCCTGCCCACCGTAGGGTTTAGCACCATTGTCACTGAAAAATAATGTGAATAGTTGCTGGTTTATGTGGGTAAGGGACTCAGGCATCCCAATGATCTCTAGCTTTACATCTATAAAAGAGAGGACAAACCATGGAAAACAGAGGTGGCAACAGACTGCATAAGACTAAGAACACAAATAGCTGTTTATTGTGGAAATCTGTGGAAATAACAGTTTGGGTCAGATTCTGCACGACTAACTCATTTCCTAAGAATCTTACATGTTTCAGTAGGACTGCCCCAAAGTAATATTCCTTAACGACTGCTAAATTGGCAGAATCTGGATTCACATAATTGAATCACCTTAAGTGGTCTTTAAGAGTGCCTGTTTAAAATATTTGAATAATATATGCACACTATTTCGTAACGTAAGGCACTGAGGGTATTATGTGCTTCCCAACGAGCATTCACGGACACACAGGTGGACACACGTAGGCACATAGATACTCAAAGACAGCACACTTGCCAACCTGCTAAACAGTTTTGGTAGGGTTAAAATCAACGAGCATGAAAATACAGTCAGCTGCTTCTTTAATGCAAATCCAAGTGAGGGTATAGGGTTAATGATTTCTGCATCGATACAAATTCACTGTGTTACCCTTCCTATCACTACTTCAGATTATTGGAAAGGTTGCTCTGTGACTTTTGGTAACCTTGATATTTACAGTGTACTTCTAGTTGTTGCACAATCTTTCCTTTCACAGTTGCTCAATATAAAAAACCCCAAACTTCCTTAGTATAGTGGATAAAAACCTAGCTTTTCACCTCGAGGACCTCAATTTTAGTTCATTCCATAATCTGAAGTGGAATGAGCTTGGTGGTCTCTACACAGTCTCTAATGGGCAATAATCACCACAACCACCAAGTGGTAGTTTTTTCACATATTCATTTTAAAAGGTGTTCATGGACACAGAATGCCCACTGACCCCAAGGAAAAGGTTTCTGTGTTACTGTCGAGATATGATATGAAGAAAATGTTCCCTCTCCCCATCTGACCTTCAGTCCCTTCACCTAGCCCTGTCTTTCTGCCCAGCATACTCCATTTACTTGAGCTCATTCTTCCCATCCTGCCTCTTGCTTTTTCATACAGGAAACATTGTATATTGTATTTGCTGTCTTCCCATACATTATTTTGTCTATATCTTTCCCTGTTCCTCTTTATTCTGTGGCGTGCCCCTTAGGTCTGGCACTACTCGGCACTGTGCTTTGTGCATGGCTTAGTGCGTGTTCCTTACTCTCAGAATAAATGTGATTACCACCACCACCATGGCATCTGCAGGGGGCAGACCCCAAGGTACCAGCTGTAATTAATGGTCTGAAAGTGAATCTGATGAAATTCATGTGTTGGCTGATTTCATATGCACGTCTGTCATGCTGGGTGGCATCTCTGTATTTATCAGTCATCGCAGAGTGAACCTCGTGGCCAAAGAAAATGGTCGTTGAGCTGTACGTTCATCTCACCTACCTTTAACCATAAAAGAGACAGATTGCCTAGTCTAAGCTAACAGTTAGGTTTCTGCTATTGTTCATGAATGGAGAGGTGGGCATTTCTGAATGGAGATTTATTTCACCTGAAGACAACTGACTGTGATAGCTGAGCTGAACAGCTCTCTGGAGGTGCCTATCCTTTTCATGGCACCAGCACAGACATAAAGCCTCAGCTAATTACCCAGCCTTGGAGAGCTGTACCTCCTCACCTCGTCTTTGTGGCCCAGGTCTACATGAATTTCAGGTGGGTTTCAAAAGAGTATGGGAAAATAGGGAGTCTCTTCATTCAGGAATTTGTTTTGGCTGCAGATTTGTGAACATGAGAATGACTCCACAATCGATCACGTGGAGGGAACAACAGCAGATTGGTTGGTCGGGCTAGAAATTTCCCTTGCCTTCTCAGAGATCCAGCTTGATTTCTTTGCCTTAAGTGGGATGGTATAGAGGAGAGGAGAGAAAAGATGGATAAAAAGGTGTCATCTACTCCCAGGGTCAATGGCAAAATGTATTTTGTATGACTGTATATTTAGCTGTTTTTAAATTTTTGTTACTTACTTATACTCTTAAAAATTAATGCAGTGGGCATCCCTCATGTATTTCAGATATTTTAAATACAGTCTGCCTTTTTCTCCTCTCCCCTTCTCACCCCTGAACTTGACCTGGGGCAGCATGATCCCAGCAAAGGCCCAGGTAAGATCAAGGCTGAGCACAATGCAGTGCACATGCTGCCAGCGTGAGGGTGCTGGTCCTGGTCAGGATGGTGCTGCACCACTGGGCCTGAGAGTTTGAGGTGATTATCTGGCAAAGGTACAGGCAGGAAAGGAAAAGTAGCTGAGATAGTTAGCCATGATAGGCAGCTCCCGCAGAGAGGTGGCAAGGAAGCAACAACAGAGAGTGGGCGTAAGAGCAGTATTAATCTTCTGTTATACCATGCTAGCTACATGGATATCGTCAATTCCTTTTGTGTAGATACAGTAATACTGATTTCTTCCTTTGGGACAGAACAATTAATTAGGGTGAGATTCCCTTCAGCTGGCTTTAGACATTCAAAAAATAGGCATTGAACCTGAACTGTTTGTTCAAGGTCTCTTTGGAGTCAGTGTAAAGATATAACACCTCATGGGATTTCAGTCCACCTCTGAACAAGTATCTCATGCAGGATAGATGAATCACTCCTTGGAGGTACCTATTTCTCATCATTTTTAGAGGGTTACAGCTAGGGAGAATCAATCCTTTTCCTCCTGTAAAATATTTATGTGATTTCAGTAGTCATCTGACCATAAAAAAGGCAGGCAGGAGCGTATTGTACAACACAGATGCGTTGCATGCATTCACCAATATGCATACGTGGGCATTCACGGGGCTCCAGGAGCCAGGAGCAGTACAGGGCCTTAGACATGTTCATTTAGGGGAGCAACACTAGGAAACAGTTCCAATGGAGAAAATTTAAAGGCAAAATATGCTGCTTCTGTTGGAGATTTCCAGTTTATTAACCCTGTCAGAAGCTGGGAAGACTACATTTTCAGACTTTTGAGGAACAGACAGGTTGGAGAGGGTGGTAGTTATAGGTGAGCCTTTGTTAACCCCTGACAGACTGCTCCTGCAAACAGGAGTTATAATGACTATTGGTTGAACCGTACTATTTGTAAAAAATATTTAGTATGTATGGATAGAAAGAGTTTTAACAATGAGAGCAATGAAAGTATCTTCAGAAATAAACACTTTAAAAAGGAGTTTAAGTTTAAAAACATGTTCCTACCCATCATACATAAACACCATACTCATAAAAGCAAGGAAAAGGGTAATAAGGAATATCTTGTACTTTACTTTCCCTGCATAATGAACATTGATATTAAACAAGAAAGATACAGCATATAAACCTTAATTTTGAGCTAGTTATTCCTGAGGTTCCTTTATGTATCACTTTAAAGTATAATGTACATTTTTATTTCCACCTGTTTTTAAAGGTATGAACAAATTATGTACCTAAAAAGATATTGTTTTATAACTGGTTTGTGATAGAATATTTATAGTAGTTGTTTATCCATAATAATGTTGTATATTTAACACAAAGATGAAAAAAGTACAACATTGTTGGCTTAAGGTAAAACTATGTGTTTTTACGGTTTACATTTCAGTATTAATAATTAATGAGCATACAGATGATTTTGTTTCCCTTTTAAAGGAGCTTTCTAGGATAGATACATTTCAAAATTACTCAAGAGCTAGTTTTTAGCTGTTTAACTGTAAAATGGTTTGTGATGAAATACAGATGGCTTCATTTTTTTATAAGAATGGTCCTTAGTCACATTAAGTGGTACTACTAAAACTTTTTGTATTCCAGACCTTCAAATGCCTTTCATAAGTGATGATATGGAAGTTTCAGACAGACTAGTGAGATATGATTCTGTTCATTGGATCAGGAGACTCAAAGATCTTGGTTCCTTTTCTTGCTGAGGTGCCAAGTGCCACTGGAGAGGTGGTAGGATAGCCAAGATATCTATACTGTGTGTTGGACTGACAGATATAAACCAGGACCTCTATACCTGACTTATCAAGGCCAGGAGCAATATCTTATGCTGTCTGGAATGGCACTAGATGCTATATTTAGGAAAAGGAGTCCCTCACTGACCTAAATCCATTGATTTTATGGAGAGATGACTTGCACCCTTGAAGTTGCCTTTGTCAATGATGAAGGGAATCTAGAGTCACTTGTCCAGTCATGGGCATTTAAGCTGTAAAAGTAAAGCTAGGTGAGCTGAATTTTACTTTTGAGATCCAAGTCCAAAACCTACTGCTCTAATCTTCTGTTCAGCTGCCAGTTCATCCTGGGAGGCCCATAAAATATTTAAGTTTCTAATTTCTATTCTTCCCCTGAATTTCATAGAAAAGCTGAGAAACAAAATTAGCATTTAGCACCATAAACTGATAGATCTCCAGTGCCAATGCCAACCATGTATTGATGTCATACCATCAAAACAAGGAGCCTTCATACCTTACAGCTGTTAAGTATGTCTGTTAAAACACAGCTGGAATTGATCCTGATGCTTTCTCTAAGAAAGTCTTATCATTAGGATACTCATTTAAGATTCGGGTTCAGGACTCATTTCAGCTTGAGATGACTCGAGGTTTAATTCAGTTGTCCATGAATAAGCCCCTAGTGCTATTTCAAACATCCAGGTTTATCTGTCTGCAGAGCTGGTGGACATAACACAGGAACTAAATAGACCTGGGGTGTCAACCAAAGGGCAGCTGCAGGCCTGCCCTGCACACATTTACAGCTCCAGATGCCTCTATATAGGCAACTGGATGAATCTCCTAACATCAATGTACAAACTTCAGAAGGAGGCAGTGGTATAGCCAAATTCTGTGGCTGATGTTTCATAGCTGCTATCTTTATGTGAGTATGTTCCCAGCAGGCAAGCTCTCCGGACTGCTCTTTGGTGCCTAGTTCTCTCCACTAATCAATTAGGAAGCCTAAGCACCCAATTTAGGCAGTCACAGAATGCCTAATTAATGTTCTTAATTTTCCTAACTCCTGAAAGGGATTTAGGAGATGATATAACTCTTTGAGACCGTGCCCAAGCAGCCAGCACTTCATTATTGAAATTATCCAAGAGTCTAAAACCTGCTTCTGGACAATCTGATAACTACCTAAATCCTGATCCCCATGATATATAACACATGCCTATACAATCTTTGGATTTTGTTATTTTATCCAACACATTTATTGTATATGTAATGCAATAGGAATAGGTTTAACTCCTGATACGCCTTGCCAAGTTCTGTGGCCCCGTAAACGAATGGGGGACGCCAAGCCCTTCAGGATTTGTTGCATAAAAGTAGAATAGAGCATATGCTTTAAGTTTAGTGTGAACTTGTTTTCATTTAAAGGTAGAAAATTCTGATTCAATTCACTCTGTTTTGTTAAGGATTTGAAACTGCATCTCTCACCAAAATGTTCTAAGCATCAGGCTAGTAGATTTTCTGGGGTTGGCTGCTCACAGCCTCTCCTTGCGAGATGCGATGTTCCACTTCACAGAGAGTGATTAAATATTCATTAAGCTAGTGAAAGAACAAGCTTCTCAGAAGACAGAAAGAGTCTGGTACTTAAGGCAGTCACCTGGGAAAAAGGGAGATCTGGATTCCAGTCACTGCTGTAATGATTACTTAGTATTAAATACATACACTGGTTCACGAACTGGAACCCAGCTTCTTTTTTCTCGTGGGGAGGGGGGTTGACTATCAAGTACTTCGCACTTTCTGTCTGTTCCAGTGATTACTTAATTATCCAGGAAAGCTGTGGCTGGGGAGAAGAAGCACTTCTCTAGGAGGTGGGAGATTGTAGTTCCATGTGGCAAAGAAAACTAAGTGTGCATTTCTTAGGCCGTTTTATCATCCAAAAGCTAGAAGAGGAACAGAACCCCCCTTTGTTAGGGAGTAAAATGCAGTAATTCAGGACTCTAGAATCATAGAATCCCAAGTGGAAGACAGCATCTCCTCTAATTCAAAAGTAAGTTGCAGCACAGGGGGAAGGTTTAAGGCATATGCTTAATCGTGACATTTCCTGAAATGCTTCCTTGCCTAGCACATCTTTTAGGGTTCCATCTTTTCCATACAATCTCTAAGGAAACAGACATCTAACTCAGGACTGCAGATTTTGCTGCAACAGTACGTCTGTTGGACAGGTGCTAGGATATTTAACTAAAATCCCTTGCAGGTCTGTCCTCTAAGGTAAAATTGTCAAAGACATTTTGCATTGCTTTCGTAACTCCTCTTGAAGTCAGTGTAGGTTTTACCAAGGGCTTAGGAAGGGGCAGACCTGTACCAGCAGGGATATCTTTTATGCCTCGTTTTCCCCATGCAATTTCAAAAGGAAAAAGAGTATATATCCTGTTAAACACATGTTTCTAGAATGATAGACAATGGATTTATCTCTTTGATTTTTTTTAAACATGTATTTTTCTATACTGACAAATATAAAGTTATGTACATTGTTGTGAATAATTTGAACTTCTAATTTGCCTCATGGAGACGTGGCTCTCATTTATCAACAGATGACCCAGGGAGTTTCAGGGTTATGCTGCACGGGGTGAATCTGAGCATTAAGTTATGTCTGTGAACTTGATAATTCAGGACCTGAATTACCCATATCTGCCCAAGAAAAAACTTATTAGATGTTGAAAATTTATGGCATTAGGCAGTGAGAGAAACAAAAGAAAAATAAATATTGACTCCCTTATAGAACACATTGAAAAAGAATTGAAAAACACCAACCAGACAAATCTTTGCCATGTCACAATATGAACCAGAGGTAAATTTTCACCTGGAAAGAAAAACAACTGGTTTTCCTTGCCTCAGAAAGAAGATGGAAGAAGTGATTTGGGAAAAAGAGGGGACTAGATTGATTTCTGCATAAAGATAAATCAAAGTAGACCTTAAATAACCCCTTCTCATGTTTTGTATTTTCTCCTTGCTTTCTCTTTCTCCCCCTCTCTCCCCTTCCTGCCTACTATTAGTCCTTTACTGTCTCCTTTTATCTTTGATTTCTTCCCTCTTTCCCTCCTGCTATTTTTGCTTCCTTCCTGCACTCTTATCCCTCTATCCAACCACAGGCATTCCAGACTCAGTTGCACAGAATATTCCTCAAAATCATCCTTAAATGAAGGATTTGGCTGCAAACTCACTCACAGCTACTTCTTTCTGTCCCAACAGAACAAAATATTTATCCAGAAAGGCATGATAGGAAAGCTAGGATCCTCTGTCTCTGAAAATATAGTCTTTGAACTTTTCAGCCAGAGGAAGTTTTCTGTTGGCTATCACTTATGAAAAACTGTTGGCTTTGTTCATTTCTGTTCTTATTCGCTAAAGTTCAACAACCTAAAAGAAATATCTGGGCCTTGATCCTTGAATCTATTGAAAGCACAAAGGAGAAAGAGGGGACTAGAAAGGAAAACTATTAGGTTACACTAAGTGTGTGCTCTTCCAGACTGAAAGAGAGCAAGATTAAGGATGAGATGTGGATAGGATGAGGCAAGAGATACAGAAATTCTCCCTACAGCCTCTGTACTTGTCTGCTGCTAATAACCCTTTTTTAGCTTCAACACGCCGGCAGCTCTCAGCACTACCTGCCTTTCTAAAAAATAAAAGGATAGAAGACATTTTAAATAATTCCAAATTTAGTCAGGTTAAGAAAAAAGAAGTGAAGGAATGAGAAGCCAGCAAGCAAGTGGGTTCCTTGGCGTGGCTCAGAAGTGCCGGAGCAGGTGGCTCACTCTAAGGGGGCAGCCGGCACCGTATTGGCCAGTATTCCACTCCTGCCCTGGCATCTGAGATTCATGTTCCAATTAGCCCCTAAACTGGGAAGTACTCAGGGATGCTGCTACGTCACATTTTAATTAAAATTCAGAAGATTCTTGAAACACATTGGTAAGCTCAAAAAATAATTTTACTTGCAACTGTTTTACTGTTGTCCCTGTTCCTCTTCACTAAGCCTCCCTCTTCTAACTAAGGAATCAGAGACAGGCCTCTCACCTTGCAAAGCAAAGTCTGGTCCCCACCACGACATGCTGATGGTCATTTTAAAGGAGTCGCTCTAAATTAATTTATTAGCGCCAGACTGTTCCTGTATGTGTGCAGCCAATGCAATTGCATGGAAGAAAAATCCATCAGGGGCTTTAAACCACCAGAGATAGCACTTCTGTTTCTACATTTCTGTTTCAGTTTCTGGCACTCAGTCTAGCATCAAAAGAGGAGCTACTGATCCTCTGCAGCGTCACTAGGACAGACAGTCAATAAAGTCTGTCTGTCAAAAAAGTCACTTGAGTGTCAGCAGGCTGAGTAAGGTGTCCTGCTCAGGCATGCAGAGTGGCCAAAATAATTAGACACTTATTTAGGGATTCGTGAGAGACTTCATGCTGATTTCTGTGATGTCAATGGCAATCAGTAGGAAAGGGGCAACAAGGGGCAATTATGTACCTGATTGCTTTCTCTTAAGTACTTATATATCAGATCTTCAATTAGCAACATAACTGGGTGTTTAAAGCTCTTCACAAAGAAGAAAAGCAAGTATTTCACAGCCCTCTCAGTCTGAGGGTAAGAATTTATAGATATGCATGCCCTAATTGTGCCCTTTGGACCTACTTCAGAAGGAAAGGTGTGAACACACGCACTGAATATACACCTATGGGGTGGAGGACCTTCTCAGGGTGAGACCACAGGCTGGGGTGCACGTAGAACCTGCCTGTTCCACACCTGGCTGGGTAGTTTAGGACCAGAATTACTGTATAACCTGGTTAAGTGATTTAACCACCAGACTGGTGTGCAATAGTTGGGAATCGCAGGGGTATGCGCTCAGCAGAGCGCAAACGATTAAAGGTCAGTCTGAACCAGTCTAGCAAATCAGGTTCTTCTGGGAACTTCTCTCTCTCTCCTATTAGCATTCTGAAGTGCTGATAGACATAAAGCTACATTCTGAAAAGTCATCCCATTTGCAAAAAAGAAAAAAAATAAAAAAAAGACAATAAAGAGGGTGACTTAGTACACCCAGCAGTGTTATACTGCTATACTATCTTATAAGCATTTAAGAAACCCACACACTGTTACTGCTAAACAATCTAAATCTAAACAATTGAAGTGTATGAAGCCTGTCTTGGGACTGCATGAAATTTGTTTTCCTTCTGGTAATTTTCTTAATAGCACTTAAGGCATTAGTCACTATAGCCTAGTCAGAGCTCCTGATACTCTGGAGACACTCCTGAAAGACTGAAAAATTCCAAACAGTTTTTATGGCAGAAAAACAACGAGGAGGTATAGACAACTGTAGTTATACAGGCCATTTCTAATAAAACAAAGATTACAGGACATGCCAGCCAACCACCTCTTCTGGATACCTTTAAATTCACCGGTTTTGAGAAAAGATTTGCTGAAATGCCATCACCATCCCCTCCACCAACTCAGAATCATTTGAGAATTCACCCTGCCAAGTACTACTCAGAATTAATGAAAAACAACAGTGAAATGAACAGCAAATTATTTTGTTTCTTGGATGTGAAAAGAATTGCAGCCTACATAATGAAGCTCTTAGTTTTGAGAGTGAAAAACAAGTCCTGTAGATCATCATCACAGAAAAAATGAAACTATAAATGGTATAAAAGCAGCCAGGCAGTAGAATTTGGGAAATATTAATTTGTGTACTGTCCAGTTTGGCGTAATATCCTGTCTTTATTCTATTTGTAAGTGAAAGGAAGAAAAGAAAATTCAAGGTAGAATAAAAGGGAAGTGGTTTCAACATACAGTTGTTATTTGTGTGCATGCTTAGAGGTTCATCTGCATTGACCATTTAGATACTGTAAGATGAAATGGACAGGAGGGAAAAATTAGAGACTACTGTTGTTTTTCACAGTCTCAAGAAATTATAAACCTGCCGATGTACATTTTTAGGACTTTTTTCTCCCTTTGTCTTTATTCTTTTCCTGACCTAAATGCATTTGCACTGGACTTTAAGATTCAGCACATCTGTCTGCTACTTTTTTTTTTTCTTTTTTTGGGGGCTAGGAGCCTCCAGAGCCCTCTCTCTGCTTTCCCTTTGTTATCAACAAGAAGAGAAGCCATGTGCAAGTTTAGTTCTGTTGCAGATCATCTCCCTTTCAACAGCAGTTTTCCTCAGCTCTCACTACCACCACCTTCCTGGCACAGCCAGTATGGAGTCCGCATCCACTGGATTCCATGTCAGAGAGACTCTCACCCTGACACGGATGTGTCAATGTGACATGTTTAAAGGAACCAGAGTGCAAAGCTATGTTTTAATTACAAGTCCTTAGGTGGAAGACACTGCCTTGCTTTCATTTCCTCTAGTGGGTTTATACCTAGAGGGAAATACCTATCAGTTTATACCAAGAACGCAGGAAGGTAACAGACAAAATGAACTCGTTTTATGGAGGTTGAGTAGAAGGCAGCTCATTCCTGTCAAAATATTTTGGAAGTGATGGTGACCAAAGGCAATGGAAACTTGTATATCTTTACTGAGTTAGGATGGGATTAGCTTCAATCAGAGGTAATTTCTTAGACTCCTTTTACAGGCAACAAACAACAAAAAGATGCTTCTGGGGGGTGATACTTCTCTTCTGAAAGTAGATGTCCTGATACGTCGTATGAATTGAGATCTACAGATGTCTAGTGCTCCTCATTGCCTAAATATCTCGACAACTAATTTATATGTAAATGTTGACATATAAAACATCTCAGGCTGGCCAAGAGCAACCTCACACATATTGTATTTTTTCAGATACAGATTCAGGAAAATCCCTTAAAATGCACGTTTGAAATAAATGGAGGCACTTCAGCGCTCTCATCAACTGGACCTTCTAGTACAAAATTCAGATACCCAGCTTTGTTAACCTCACACATCCACTGCTGAGATCCTCTAGAACAAACTACTTCTTGAAGGAGATGTTGGAGTGATCCAAAATGATGCAAGGGAGTTAGTTGTCAAATGTCATGGATAGTCAGAGGCGCTCTGACCTATTCTGCTGTTACAGGGTTGAACAGTGCTTTAGCTACATAACACAGTGGGACCCACATATTTATTTGTTTGTTTAGTGTGGAAAAAAGAAAAGAGGAAAGTATATGAAACCTTTAAAATTAACACAGTTGTATTTAGGCAGTAAATAAATACTTTTGGAAGAAACAGTTTGAGGAGAAACATATTTCTAATGGTCTTTTGGATTTTAGTGCATTATCTTTATGGCTGCTTTGAGATCACTTTTAATTTAGCCTGTAACTTTTGTACACTGAGCAATAGAAAACATTTCTTTTAAGAAAACACTCAAATTAGGAGGGAAAAGAACACAAAACATTCAGTTTATTTCCTTTGTTTTCACCTATGTCATTCCTTGAAAAATATTGAAGTGATGGTGTATCTCTGATTGCAACTATCTTCAGGGCTTGGGGAATACAGTTTATTTGGAGGAACCTATCTTTGCTTGCTCATTGCATCGTTCTCTTGATTTTCTTTGTCACCCTCTTTTTTTTTTTTTCCCATTCTCCTCTGACTAACTGGAAATTGATTTTTTTCTAAGTAGGATGGTTATTTCTGTGCTCTTTAGCTAAGTATTTAATTTGATACTTGATTTAAAAAAAAAAAATTCTTCTGTTGTAGGTTTGTCTTCACTATGTATTGCTTTAATGATTCTTGGTAAGCTTCCTATGCATTGATTAATACAAATAAATAAAATGCCAGTATTTATGGTAAGAAGGAATACGCATACGTATATTTCCTGTATATTAGTAATCTGACTCTTTTGTTCTCTTTCTCCCTCTAAATGCAATTACATCACAAAATTGATTTTGTTCCTTTCCAATGCAGTGCTACAATGAAACAAAAAACCCCAAACTCTACAATTAATGGGAATCCTAATTATTTCTTACAGGTGAAAAACATTTGGAAGGAAAAATTAATTTTTTTTTCAGTCTGCACAGCATGAGTATTATGTATCATAAAAGTAATAACTGTTCTTGCCACATGTAATTCAAACAAATAATTATTTGTGAAAATCAGAAAAAAATGTTCAAATCCATTATTTGGAGGGAAACCTGATGAAATATTTTCTCATTTCATTTGTGAGGAATGCTGTTTTGCTAGTCAGAATAAAATAGATATCTAAAGTAAAGAGAAGCAAGACACAATATCTCATCCACTGAAATGAAAAATCTCATTTATCTAATCACACACTCCTATTATATTTGCATTATACCAAAGTGCATCAGTTCATCTAATGCAAGACTGGGGGAAGGGAGATAAAAATAGGTGATGAAAGAAGAAAAGTTATTCACTTAATTCCCTTGCCAGGCAAGTTTTTAAGATGCCATCATATGATGTGAGAATAACCAGAGTGCAAAGCCAGCTCTAGGAGGGGTAGAAGTGGATATCTTCACGATGACTTATCTCCTGAGGACACTACAGAAGCTGCTGCCTCATCCAGAATAAATTTTCTGGAACGCTTCATGTTAGATCAGAATAATGACCAAAAGGCTTTCTCAGCTGGCTGATAGGTAGTTATCTTTACAGACCCCTGTATCAGGACACAATACTCCCTTTGCAGGTATTTACATCACTATTGACAAATCAGATGAATTTATGACTTCTGTGTTGGGGGACCTGCTGTCCTCAGAGTTCCAAAATACTAGCAAAGGCTGTGAATACAAGCAACATTGTCCTTTTCTGCTACCTTCACTTAGGCTTCTCTGCTGTTAAATATCCAGGAGCTCTTGGTGGTGCTGGCTTGACCTGCCAAGATACTTTTTTTGTTCACTTAAAATATCTGCTTTAACATATAATCTGTCAAATAACAACATTAGTCAGAGTGCGAGAGAAAAGTGTGGAAGGAAGAGAGTAAGAAAATAGAGACAAATATTTACTAGAAAATCACAGTTAATGAATGTTTGGAATCAGACTTCGGGAATTCACAATAAAAATACAACTGCAATCTGTAGTATTAAAAGAAGTCAATCAGTAGAACTGGTTGCAAAATGAAGTTTCCATTTCATAGGAATTTTCACATTTCAGAATGCACTTGTCTTTAAAATGTGTGAAATGCTGAAATCTCAAATTATTTCCTGTCATAGCCTGCAACATTTTTTATTCAGTAACTTCAAATAATTGTATTACAAATAATTACTTTGATAAAGCCAAAATGTTTTATTTATGAAAAGCATAATATTATCATCTGAAATAGGTATAACCATGTTTAAAACTCACTATTTTGATTTTGATCTCCTCAGAATCATCTAGTGGGTCACAAAAGAAATTTTTTAATGAACAGCACCCTCAAAAATGTTTAGAGCCCCTTTTAAACTGACACTGTGTATGCAGCAATCGAACGAGGGAAGATACAATAGCACACATCCACGGCTTCAATTATGTTGTGATATGTTTCAGATACCCCTCCATGGCAGTGCTCACAATCCAGCGGAGCTAGCAATATAAATCACAGGGCAGAATGTAATGGAAAGGCAACTTGATAGAAAAACACCTTGCAATTTTAGCAAACAGCATGTGCGCAGTGTTGGTTTACGGCGTAGAGGGTGTTCCGTAAAAGCTGATTAGCTTCTACACAAGCTGCAGAAGCCTACTGAGTTTGACATGACATTTCTCCAGAGCCACAAGTGCTGCTTCAGAGGACTTCGGCAAAAAGCAATAGCCAATCTTTGCTGTCATATTATGCACTGGTATGGACTGGGCCAGTTGGCCATCCGGCTAATGAGTGCTTAGACTTGGTTTAAGTAGTGAATCTCACAAAATATTTCCTAGAGGAGGGCATAGGAGGGTTCTCCCAAGGGCCTCTATATCCAAATTCGTATCTGTATGACAATCCCTATGGTGAACTCTCACACATCTGATTTCTCTTTCTTCCTAAAGTTCTTCTCAAATTCTCATATTATGCTAATTTAGCAGGCACTGCTGAACTTCTCAGGCATTGAGAAAACAAGCCACCACCATAAAAAAAAGGGACAGGCTGTTAATGAAACACAGCAAAGGAACTGCATCTCCCTACAGTCACTGTGATGAGGCTTTAGGGGATGCAGTGGATGACTGTGATGTTCACAGTGTGATATCCTCTACTGGCAGTCAATAAGAGAAATTGAAAGAATATTTTAACAAGTTTCAGTGTAAAGATTTTACCTTCCCGAGGGCCTCTAGGCTCCCTCTCCCAGGCTGAAATAGCATGTGACGGTGACATTCTAGCTGAAACCTTTGCATGAAAGGTGACACAGCTTCAGAAAAGAGAGGTCATTCTACCCAGTAGTCAGACGACTGTGGTATCCTCCCTGAAGCTGTGGATTCAAATTCCTTTAAGCAACAAAGGGACTTTATCTCAGTCTTGCACTAGATGGGCTACCACTTCTCTGAGATGCACCATAATTCATCTTCTGCCAGTATTTTGTAGGGACTCTAACCTTTTAAATATGTTAGAGGTATGAAACGGACAGTGCACAGCAGTGAGACACTTCTGGAATGGGAAAAAAAGGAAGTTAGTGCTCTTGAGCAGCCTTGAATGACAGCAACTGGGAGCACGATGGGTGCAAAGGCCGTTCGGGATCAACTGGGTTTTAAACAGAGATCCCAAATAAATAGCTTTTGGATTTAAATATATAAAATAGCATTTAAACATTTCAATTTAATTTAAATCCCTTTATTGATCTCTCTCCTACTCCCTCCATCATTCTTTCTTGTTCACACGTGTCCTTGTGAGTAGATTTCAATATCAGTGCCCTCTATTAAGGAGATCACAGTATGAACACTTTTGAGGACACTTGCCTGTCTTTTGTCCATAATGTTTGTGCTCCTCAGTCACAGTTTAACTTTTTCAATAATGAAGCTGTAATACAGACCACCGATAGCAGATGTGTGTTCCTATGCCACCCTGCAAAATCAGGCATTTCCTCTACACTGACTGTCAGTACTGCTTTCAGTTTCATGCACTTTAACACTGACTTTGCTATGCTTTTCTGAATAAATTGGCCATTGGAAAAAAAAAGGAAAAAAAGGAAAAAAAAAGGAAAACACTTGCTGAAATTCACAGGTGTGCTCATTCGTTTCGAATGCTAGTGATAAAATTGGAAATTACAGTTAGTCTTGATGCAGACCTTGCTTAGAATTGTTAAAAAGAGTCTGCGACCAGCTTCAGTGCTTGAGGTATCTGCTAAAAACAACTGGAAATCTCCATACCTAGATTTGAGTGCAGCCAGTCCTTGATGGCTTCAATCAGAATTGTGTTTAATCTGGATATGCTTCAGGTCACTGCTCAAAGTTGCCCTTTATAGGAATACCACTTCTAGTTCCCCTTTCTAATAGCTATAGAATTTTTTTCTAGTGTCTGAAAACATATGATCTCTCAGGCAGCTTCTGAGTAAATAAGCTTTTCTATGTCAGCTTCTCTGCCCAATTTAGTTCTCTAGTGAACTCCACAATTTTTATATGGATTTTCTTAATGGTTCTTTGTCTGAAAAGATTATCTTTCCCTAGCAAAAGCTTTCCAGTTCTATTTTGCTTCACTTTGGATTTCAAGCCAGTCATTTGCAGAATGATTTGCATTTTGTAGGATTGGTCTTGACACACCTTTCTGATAGATTTTTCCTCAAACATGAGAGTTCTTATGGAAATGACACTTGGCTTTATGCACTTTCCATTTCTTATCCCTGACAGTCTGTTCGACTCATACAAGCTGGCACGTTCTCAATCTGCGGCGCCCAACTGAGATTATCATCTTTGTACAACTTGTTAATGTCAGTGGCATTTAGAAGTCTCTGCACTGAGCTATGGAATAATTCAGATGTGGAGAGAATCCCCCAAAAAGGCATTTGAAAAGAGCGCCTGCAGACAAAAAAATTTTAAACATCCACTATCACGAACCTTCCCATTCATAAGGGGATTTTGCCAAACAGATCTGAAGCTCCCCGAATAATAGTAGGGGCATTGGCCAAATCTCTTGGGATGGATTGGCTAGTTAAGATGACATCAGCATGACGTCAGTTCTTAATTCCAGATGCTTTACCCATGATCACAGAGACCAAATTTCACCCCTCCTTTCCCATGCCCTTTAAAAAGTGTATGTTCATTATGTGGTTCTTCAGTTTTCTACCTACTGCTCCTGATGTGATGCACTGCCACTTTGGCCTTATTCTATCCCGATGGTTCTCTAAAAGCTGTCCATTTGTTGTAAAGTAGGCTTTACTCTATGAAAAGAAAGTAGGCTTTAACTCTGTTCCTCTTTACCCCTTTTATGACATTCAAGTGGTGAAAAGGCAGAAGAGATTCATAGGATATGGATAACATGTCCTTAGGAGTTTTCTTGAGAAAAGGCAACTTCAAGTGTTTTTAAAGTTTTCTTTTATCTCTTTTTTTTTTTTCCCCTATCACCTGTATGTTTAGTCCTACTGGAAAACCTGCTTTTGTAAATTCAGCTTTTTACCTTAAGCCTGGACATAAAATCACAACCTGCATTCACTGGGCACTAAATTTTGAAGATGTTATAACAATGTTTGAAATGGGAAGGTGATAATTTAATTCCACAGCTATGTCAAACATGTAAGAGAAAGTGTATATTGACAAGTGTACAAAATACTTTAAAATTTTGTAACTGGTTGCTTGTGAAATGTAAGGTACTGCTCTAGGTATTTTATCGCCCCAAATAGTGAGTGTGTGAGGACTGCAGATACCCTCCCAACCTAAAGGTATTTCAGAGTGCTCACCTGAATGTCTCCTCTGGTTGGGTGTAGATTTATGGTTATATTCAGCACCATTTGTGACCATGAAGTATAGACAATATTAAATAAGACAATGCTTGAAAAATTGCCTTTTCTACTCTTGTAACATACCCAACATGAATGTTCTGCACATTACAAAGAATTTTCTTTTGTTTGAATACTGACAGACTGGTATTTTTCCTGAAACAGCATTATGCCAATTGATACTGTCTAATATCAGAAACCTCCAAATAAACCTGGAAATTTCTTGAGGTATATCTGCATTAGGCAATCAGATTTATCTGACTGCCACTAATTGCAGCTGTTACTGCTGAGTGAGGCAGTACCATGCAGAACAAATACAAGCTTTGGTCCTGGAAACAATATACCCGTATTACAGCACTATGGCACTTTAAACAAGAAGTCTTCCTCCTCTGCAGGGCTAATTAGTTCAGTTCAGGATTGCATTCCTGTGATCACGGTGTTTCATGTCATAGGGCTATCAAGTATTATCTGTTGGTCTCTATACTGTAAACATAAGCAGTCAATAACTAAGCTATTATTTATTAACAAGGTACAGAGTACTAAATTCAAGGAGATTTCCTGTCAGGTTCAGCTCTCTATTTGGATTTTCAGTTGCTGGGAGCTCATTTCACTTCAGTTTTTACTGCTTAGACTGTGTTTCAGTGGGCTGTTGGAGTGTGTGGTGGGCTAAGCTCCCTGTTGTTATTAAGTCCTGTTCTTTCTGCTCCTACCTGGGTGTCTTGGCTTGAGACAAATTGGAGGAACGTCCGAAATGAATGTAGGAAGGCACAGGATTCATTGGCATAGGGCAGACGGCAGGGAATACAGTACCATACAGTCACCCCGGGACACTGGGCAATCCTGCTGCTCACCTTATACCTCTGCAGATGACCTGGCTAATCTCATCAGCCCTTTGAAAACCATCCTGCCATAACACAGCAACGGCATCGACAAGTATTTAGCTTCCGGTAGGTCACCAAACCAAATCAGTCTGACAAGTGCCAGGTTAGTGAGAAGGAGAGAGGAGGACCCTGTAGCTGTTACCTGGGGAGAAGAAAGGCAAAACCAGCAAGGGGTGACTGGGAACTTCTCCCTCCTTTTGGAGGTAGCTGTTAGATGAGGCCAGTTTCTGGAAAAGCCATCACCTTATCAGGTAAATTAGGTGAATCTCAGACTAAAAATATCCATAACTGGGCAAAGCCTACATCTGCAAAAGCCATGGTCCTATGCTACTATTCTCTCTTATTTGTGGTAGGTAGAAGCAAATTCAGATCCAACCAGCCCTTCTGAAATTCATAGCTCCTGGGGTATGAGTACATCAAATCACACCATCAGATGATCCACTTAAAAGAAAATAGGCCTAAAAGTCACCCAGATTTTTAAATAAATGGACAAAATTTTCCATATTGTATGAGCAACTGAAAAGTAGATACTGTGTGGGAAATGCTTTCCATCATAGGATCATAGAATGATTTGGCTTGGAAATGACCACTAAGATCATCAAGTCCAACCAGTAACCTGGCACTGCCAGGTCCACAACTAAACCGTGTCCCTAAGCACCACATTCCTGTGTCTTTGAACACTTCCAGGGACAGTGATTCCCTTGTCCGGTCAGCCATTTCTTGGTGATTTTTTAGTGAATATTTTTTTCCTGGTATCCAACCTCAATGTCTCCTGATGCAATTTGAGATAATTTCCTCTTGTCCTATCACTTGTGACTTGGGAGAAAACACTGACTGACATGGTCTCCCTACCATGGAGAGGAAAGGAAAGGGACGAGAGGCACTGAGGGTCCAGGTATGGAGACGCAACTCTGGGTAACTTTTCTAATATAGGAAGAATGAAAGGAGGGTATTTTTGTGATAAGGACTGAAGATTTGGGGAATTTTTCAAAGACTAACTCCTATACATTAAATGGTAGCCTTGTCTAAAAAGCTGCATTTTTATCTCTGACTGTGAGTAACTGTAGTATTTAGTGTATATAAATATTTGATGATTAATTTTGGTTAAGAGCTATGCTATCTCTGTTCATATCATAAATTCAAGCTCTGAAGCAATAGCTTGGACAAAACACTAAGGACTCAATTGTGCCTTGAAGGCACGGCACCACAGTGGGGATAATGCAGAGGCACATCACCTAGCCAGGAGCTCCAGGAGGGGCTGTGCCTCAGGCATGCACTCTGCCTCCTGCAGCTCCTGGGGAATGCAGCTAATGCACTCCACTTACATGGGCTGCAGCATGTACTCCAAAGGCAGGAGACTCTCCTGGCCTCAGAAGACCTGGAGCTTGAGACCCTTCAGCCTCGTGAACCTGCCTCGTTTTCTGTGAAACAAGTGCATTAGCAATGGTCCTAGCAGCAATTTTGAAGGAGCCACCACGATGCCAAAGAGTTGTCTCTCCTCTGTACTTAACATACATGAGTGCTGTTTGTGGCAGCTCTTTAGAAATCAAGCTGGAAGACTGCAGAGGTGTCTCAAAAGCACATTTGCATTCTGTTGGGAGAGGTTCACCACTCTGTGCCTCATGTGACAACTATCCTGTCTAGTGTTGATGAGGTGCCTTAAGATTGCGCTGATCTGCATGGTGTCCCAGGATGTCAGCTCAGGTACAGCACAGAGGCTGATGGAAATATTGTCCATCAAGAAGAGTACAAGGACTGCAGTGAAATCTGCTCCTCACCAGGAAAGCGGTTAGCAGAGAGGTTCATGCACTTCTGTTCTGCGGGCCTGAACACAGTGTGTCACTCTACATCTCTGAAAATAGCTTGCAATATTCATATACTTAATGCTATGGAGAGGTGACTTGACTTTGAAATTGTTTTCTTAAGGGAAAAAAATTTTGCATGCAAGAGGAATTTCATCATTTGTGTAATACAGTAGGATGCTGGCAAACGTAAGAAATAATATGCCTGATGGATAAAACTGGAACTCTTTATTTGCTTGCTGTTTAAAATGTGCTAAGGATGTTAGCCATTCCATTTATGTCTCTGTTCATAGCGTGCTTCCTCTTAGTTCTTGTTCTGTGAGCTCTTCATATATGCAAGAGGTTCATATATGCTGCTGCAATTTTGTGTGCCTGTGAGAGGGATCTGGTTGTGGGTGTGAGAGTCTGGTGGATTACTGTGGTTACATTATCCTGACAGGTAATTGCATAGCTCATTCTTAAATCCATTCTCCCCTAGGCTATCTATTCTTCTGTTTATTATCCTCGTTGATAGAAAGTGACTAATGACTGAGTTGAACTTCTGGTAACAACCTAAACCCTTTCCTTTTCCATAGAACGCTACAGAGAACAGATTATTTGTTCTCTTTAAGATAGTGTTACCTTTTTAAAAAATACTGAGAACATCAACCCACCCCCTCTCAGGACTTCTCTAGACTGAGCAACCTGATTATGCCAATCTTTCAATCTTTTCCTGCAGTGCCTGCTTTCTCGCACTCTGATCATCCTTCCAGGTGTTGTGCATTTTCACTGAAGTGCCCTGACCACCACAACGCAGATGAAGAGCCACCGATGCTGAATAAACTGGGTTGACTTGGGCTGTACCTATTCTATCATCACACTCCTCTTTATTATGCAATTCATGATATTATGTGTCCAGGATTTGGTGTGGTAGATAAGGCTGTAGAAAGAAAGGCACTTTTAGATAGCAACCCAACTAATATGGGAAGACTCATCGAAAATCTGATGATGGAATAAAAGTTTGGGTGAAAAGGATCACAGGCTCATCATACTGAGAACAGGAAGGAGGGAGAACAGCAGAGTAGGCATAATGGACTTCAGAAAAGCACTCTTCAACAGCTGAGGAAACTGGTAAGTAGGGTCCCTTGGGAAGATAATATAAAGGATAAAGGAATTCAGGAGACCTGGCAGTTATTGAAAGAGACTGTATTAAAGGCACAAAGCAAAGTATTCTGATGCCAAGGAGAGCTTGGAAGAGACAATGTGGCTGAATCAGGAACTCTTTAAGGAGTAAAGAATGGGAAAAAAAGGAGATATATTAAAAGTGGAAACAAGGACAGCTGAATAAGGATGTGCGTGGCGGATAATAGCACAAGCATGTAGGGATGAACTCAGAAAGGCTAAAATGCAAAATGACTTACAACTAGCAAGGGAGATGAAAGGCAAGCAGACACGGTTCTAGAAATACATGAGGGAGGGAATAGAGGGAAAGCGACAAAAAGTATCATATCAGTACTGAACAGGGAAGGGAAGGAAAGTAAATAACAGAAGGCACAGAGAAAGGACACTATACTTTTTTTCCCCCTGCTTTCAAATTAACAAAACTAAATGAAGAGGTGCTAGAATAACATGAAAAAATTCACCCCCAAATTCATAGCATGTTAGGTGAAACAGCTTCACAGCTATCACTTTTTGGAATTAATGGAAGCCAAGTGAAGACTGGAAGAAGGGCACTTAGGCTGCGTCTAAATTAGCAAGTAGTGCATCACAGCAGGAGGGGCTGTGGAGAGGCAGAGTTGAAGACCTTAAGTCCACACAGTGCCTTTCTTCAAACTGCCTTCCATTTGGTCCCATGCAGCATGTTTAGTGGGCTTTTGCTGGGTGTTTTCCAGTTTAGTTTAATCCAGGAGGAACTCATGAGACTGAGTGTGAACTAAAGCATAAGGAATATTGGGAGATTTATTTCAGAGGCATGTATTTGATTTGAATTGAAATGGTAATATTGGTGTAGCCATTCAGGACTAAACTGGGGGAAAATGAAGGAACTAGAGATAAATGTGCCTGTCTTCAACAGCAAGTCATTCTAAACTCATTTTTAATTGAAAAAGAGAAAAAACCACCAGTGTTTGATGTAATGAAAGGTCATAAGTATGTGACATAATTTAACTTTGGATCAGTCTGAACATTCTCATGTAGGACTTTCATGAGCAAATCAGAAAAATAGCTGAAAAAAATCACTGTTACATTTGTGTGTGACAGGTGGAAAACTTTGCTGAAGATAACATACGAACTTTCTTGTGAGGAGAACATTTTGAAATGGATCCTGAAGAAGTATATACTGGGCAGGAGATGGATTAGTGACTTGGGTTATAGAAGTGAAACTACATTTGCATGTTTTGTTCATGACGCTAAACTTAGGACTTTTGTAAGTGAGAAGGGAAACAAGATCTAATTGCATTGGATCAAATTCAAAATACTTCTGTTACATTAAAGATATAGTTGTCCCCAAATCAACATAATGGATTTGGGCAAGAATCTCCAGAAAAAAAAAAAAAAAGGGTTCAAGAGCACACAAGCAACATGGGGAATATCTAGTCAGGCAGGAGCACAGCAGAAACAAAGCAGGGGTGGCAATCAGCTCTGGTGAAAAAGAGGCCAACGTCATTCTGAGATGTGTGAACAAGAGTGTCACATATAAGATAGGGAGATCACCATTTTACATTGCATGTGAGTCCTCAGAGGAAGCCTGGTCTTAGATTTGAGTTGCACACTTGAGCAAAGATGTCCACAAAATGCAAGAGCCCAGCTGAGCACAGGAATGACATGACATTTCAGAAATTTAAGATCTAAAGAAAGGTTGCATAAATCCATAATGCTTAGGTGGGAAAAAAAAAAAGGAGAAGACAAAGGAAGTACATGAAAACATGGATAAGTTGCCTCTTCATGGTTGTCTACCCAGAAAAACCCCGGCACAGTGGGAGTAATTGGAATTATCTCTCTTTAATCAGATGCTTGGTGGTACCAAACCAGCAGTTGTAGCTTGACTCAAGATAAAGGTTTTTTAGCTAAGCAAACTAAACAGGAAAACAAGGTTTATTCTAAAAACAAAAGGTCACAGAATTACAAAGTTAGAGTTATGTGCCAGCCCCATATGAATGCCTGAGAATTCTCTTGGGATAACAGTTAGCACTAGCTAGCACCTGTACTTGGGCATCTGAACTGACACCTGAAAATCTGTGGTTTTACTGTCATGCAGAGTGTTATGGTAAACAGATTTGAGAAAATTTTTATTGTATCTAGGCAAGACCAGTGATTCTGATCGCACAATGAAAGGCGTCTTGAACAGACACATAGAACAGGCAGTCAACATATGGCCAGTCACTATTATTTAATATATTATTTCCTTGTTCTTTTTATTACAACACCATCTTCAAACACCTTAGAAGGAAATCCACTTGTTTCATTATAGGCACACTTTTATGGGAACAAGGGATTTGGTGCAGTGCACTGCAAAAAAGTGAGTTTTAATGTGAGAGCGTGTGAAAGAAATGTTGTCAAGCAGGCAATAATGAGTTTTTTGAGCTTAAATATGGTATCTATATGTGATACCATATCAAATGGATAGGATAGAAGAAGGGTTCAGAAAGGGAGATTCATGACCAAATCAATGGGAAAAAAATGTGCACCGGGATTTACATGTGCTGAAGAAAAGCAGGGAAACATGCAACATACGTGAAAGTGACATACCCTACGAGATCTTAAGAATGGAATTTACATGTCAAATTTTTAAAGTCACCCTCTAACAAAGCTTGAACCCATGCCTTCTGTAATCTCTTGATCTAAGAAATACAAGCACATGTAATTGAGTGATTGTGTGATTCTGTGAACCAGCATCATGCGCATGCACGTTTTCCTTCTATAAGCATCTTTATACAGTGTTTTAAACAACTGTACAAAAATAAACAAAAATTCTATGCAAGTGCTCGATTATTTTTTAAAACCAATATGTAGGAGGAAGTAATGAGACATATTTGATCTGATTATCAAGCATATTACTAAAATGGTTATAAGACTTTATTCATAAATGTCATTTAAAAATGATTTCAGATGAGTACAAATGTCTGTGAAATGACTGTTTTCACTTAGTATCTTTTGGTATTAATAAAAGAGAATATTAACATAAGAAAGATGTGATAGTTCTCTGAGTAGTAGCAGAAGTTTGGTAATTTACCAACTTTTCAGTAAATGATACCAATAATTGAAAGTCTAGTGCTGCTTACCTTAATGTACTTCTACATATTTTATTTAAGGTTTTACCAAGAAATAACCCTCACACGAGAGGAAAAAAAAAATCTAGCTCTCCAAATTCAAAGTACTAGTATCATTTACTCAATGAAATATATCAATCCTGAAAGTCAGCTTCCACTAATGTGCTCATTGCAACATTATTGGTGGTAATATACTTAATTAGTGAATTTTATATAAGATTTATTTTATTCACAGAAGCTTGGTTTGATAAAATCCTTCATTGCAATTCGTTTAATAGGTAGACTATAGAAACTACATTAATATTACATCCATGAGCAAAGAGATTACCCCACAGTTAATGACTCCCTTGGGTTGCCCTTTTCTGTCAAAGGCACAGAGCCAAAAAATTCTAATTTTTTTCCTTCCCTCTGAAATAAAGAAACATTGCTATGTGAAAAACCAAGGGTTGGTTCTTTTTATAACATCTGGGTTGCGAAAAAATGAGAAGTGACAAAATAAACTAAGTCTGAAACAAACGTCACTCTGCTTTGTATTGACAAAAATCTGATTTAGGGTAAAAAAACAACTCCAAAGGCTGTTGATATGTCTGCTAAATGACTCATAAAACATCTAGAAGTGATTGGGGTCAGAAGAAGGATTCAGCATCTTAAAGGATTCCGCAAGGAAAATTTTTAAGTCAAACAGTGGAGTCTCTTGGTGTACTCCTTGTGGGCATGAAAGCAGTGACAGCTGCACACCAGTGTTCCAATGGTTTCCTCAACCTGTGGTTCAGAAGATCATATATTTGTTTGCTTTGCTTCTGCCCTGGCTGCACAGGGGCTGAAGTGTCACACAGACAGTCTGCGTTATGACAACACAACTTTCTTACCGCTGTTCTAAGTGGTAAGTTTGTGGGGCAGGAGGAGGCAATTTGGGATCACTGCCTGCTGCAGATCAAGACCAACAGCTGAACGTGAATCCTGCAGAGGGAAAGGGGGGAGCGGCTTGTAAAGAGTGCGCTTGGTGGTCTTCCGGAAAGGCGTGAAGTGTGCTCTCATCCAGCCACATTATTTCAGGCAGGGAGATAAACGTTGCTGAGTGCAATGAAAGATTTCAGTAGAAAAGAAGAATTGACAACTATACTGGTCTTGGGCATCTGCCTACTTTTGTGGATATCAAAACAAAGGCATACAGAGACGATGCCATAACAGGAGACCAACTGACAGTTTTTGCTATCAGAAGGCAATTCATCCCCATCTAAAATGTCTAGAGAGATGAGATGAAATCCTTTCTGCAAGTACGTACTGTCCTTCACTCACTATGGAGACAGGTTAAACTAAATGCCTAACTTTTAATAAGAAGAAATCCTGGCCTTGGAGTCTGAGAACATGTGTTTTGTCCTGACAAGAAACGTATCTTAAAAATATTTAACGTTCAACCTCTTTGAATTTCTTTTCTTTGCTCTCCAGTTCCCAGATCTGCCCCAGGCACATTTTTATTCTCATTGGCTTGGCTTATCCTTACAAACCCAACAGGGCCCAGGCTCAGACTTGAGGAGTGATACTGCTTATCCCTGTCAACCATGGTTGTGGGCTTGGCCCATGATGACTTGTTCTTCTCTGTCAATGGCTGGGCATGGCTTGGGGCTGTGGGCAAGAGTTTCTCCCTCAAAATCCACATGGCAGCCTAGATGGAAGTCTGAATGCAAAATGTGAGATGCCAAAGCAGGCACTAAGACCCTGATCTGTCCTGGTTTTAGCTAGTTTTATACTCAACAGTTTCTGAGCCACATTAGCTTCCCTCTCACTGGAAAGGATGATAAAAGGCACTTAGCCTTTTTCTACAGAAAAGAATAACAGTATCTTTTTTTTTTATTTCCTTCTGTTTCATATTTTAGCTCATAGAATAATACTAAAAAATCCCTGTTGCTTTATAATAGACTCATAATAAGTGGCTTTTGCGATTGATTAAGTACCTCAGCTTCACTCCTGTGTTAATCAATTGCAGCATATGGTTATTGCTTCATGTACTGCTGCAGTGGAGTGGATCATTTACCATATAAAAGCTCCAGCCCAAGTGTGTCTGCTGCTCTGGTTCTAGACATCAGCTTCTTTTGTGGTCGTGTTTTCCATGACTGTGGAACAAGAATCATAACGTGTTTTGTGGTCATGGGAATACGGAAAACGGGAGTAAAATGCATAGTGACCTACTTTTAAGAAAATAATTGGAGCATATCACATATGTTTGTAACATAGAAAGCATATTAATATTTATGAGGAAGTACCTTTACTTTTGAGATAAATTTTAAAAAATATTTTGATTTTTTTCATGGAACACATCTCTGATTTAAAAATAAACGATGTCAATTCTAATTATCTATTTCTAGTTTAAAAATTTTCTTCCGATTGGCTGTAACATATTTAATGGAGAGTTAAGAGTCTCATCTAATTTATTCCGTAATATCATGATGAAAAGCAAAAAATTAAAGAAACCTGAAAGTATCAAAAATTGTATTTTCCATAATTTTTCATTTTAATGTCTTCAAAGCCTTCGAAATAGTGATGATTTGAGTTTCATAGTCAAAACATTTCCTTTGTAAAGAAACATGAATCAGAATATAATTTTTAAGCTTAGCCATGTTTATATGCATAAGTGATTATTGCATAAGGAGATTAATAATAAATCACAGAGAGATTTATAAATAAGTTATCCATGGGAAACTGAGCTAGTGCTGCCAATTTACTCCTTTACTTTGTACACATTGGATTGTCATTAAACTATTTAGTTATAAGCTATTTAGCGATTAATTCCATATATTGCCATTTTATGAATTTGGGTAATAGATGTGGTGAGCTGAACAGCCACTGCTCACTGGCCTGCATGGTAATAGCTGTGCTTAGCAGACTCTCTGGAGATATTCACCTCAGCAGATATATATATATATACACATTATCTATCTATCTATCTATCTATCTATCTATCTATCTATCTGTTTGTATGGAGTTGCATGCTTATTGCAAACCAGATTCTTGCCCAGACTTGGGCTGAAGTAACAACAACCCTCAAGTCCACAGCTGCACCGATTAGGACCACCATTTGTCAGCTACTCTTGGCAGCTTCATTAGATTTCTATACTGGAAAAAAATACATTTTCCCACTATAAATTGAATGTGATGTGCCCTGATTATGTGGATGGATGTGGTGGGAATTACTAAAGTGGTCATACGTGATCTTCATCGAAAGGCGTTACGCATCAGCATTAAGTTTAAACAAAAATAATATTTCTATCTGCTTTTGTGAGTGTTTGTTGGCAAAGTGCTCATCCTGCTCATTTCTTTGAAGGTATTTGTCATTAAGAAAGCTTAAAAACAGAAAAAAAAAAAAAAAGAAGAAATTAAGTGTTATGCAAATCATACCACACAGCTGTTTTATGACCCTATCACTTTGAAAAAGAGGGAGAGAGGCTCTTCTGAATCTAATCTTACATAGTCCATCTGTTGCAGCATATGACAAGAAGCCAAGCATCTGAACTTTTAGGAGCCGTTATGGATCCTTGACATGGATCTGGCTCTCACCGTGCCGCCAATGTTGATACTTCCACTGATTGCACTGATTGACTGTTGTGTCATATTATCCTTGGCCTTTCCGACTCCCTCACTTCGGGGGATATCAACACTAGTAATCGTCAGGCAGGGCTCAATTGATTATCTTCAGAATTTTCTCTGGCTATTGACCATAATGGAAAAAAATTGTGCCTCTGAATTATTCAAAATGAAAACATACACAGAAGAAATCAATAAGGCACATCTGATATTAAAGACAAATTAAAGCAGGCAGTATAACGTGTCTTGGGGCACCTGCTACACACAAAGAAGAAAGCATTTTAGAGGTAAAGAAGACTATTTTCCTCCCTTCCTTTCATTCTTTTGCAAGTAATATATTTTAGCTGTCAAAATTAACATCTTTATGAATTAGGACATTAAGGGTTTCTTTTCAACTTGTCCTTTGCAAATGTTAGAATTTAACTTCAGACTCTAGCAAAATAATTCCTTCTTTGTATCCCCACAGTCTTTTTAACTTAAATGTAACATGCCATGCTGGAGGGATGAAATAATAGAAAAATGTTCAGGTCAGAAAAATCACATTAACAAATATCTAGAGTTAGGCACTAAGCCTCTGCAGACTTTCAAAGATTAAACTAGTGAAGAAAAATGTGCCTCTCTGTGAAATATCTTACATGTTAGCAGTAGGAAAATGTTCCCTACATGAATCACAGATAGGGTTTTTAAAAATCTCTGAAAGAGGCATGGCTTCATTTTTGGGTGGCAGTATTACTGGAGAGTCATGCAAGTTTTTACTCTGAGTTTCTCATTCAAGACAAACTACATGTGGAAGGGTGATGTAGTGGATGTCATGTAGTATCTCTGGTTTTCCATTGGTAAGAGTCAGGATTTGAAATCATTAGAATATTCTCTGATTGCAAACCTGCTATGAATGTGGTAAATTTTTCAGCAAGGGCCGCAGAAAAAGTGTTCCATGTCTGTTGTTTGAAGCAATCGAGAAAATAACACAGCACTTGTGTGACAATGGGCAGCATTAATACCCTGAACATTTCTAACACTCATTTGGAAATCTTTATTAGGATTTGATTCCTCGCTTTCTCACTTCATGGAATAATAATTTTTTTTTCAGTGTTCTCCCACTGTCTTCTTTATAGTAAATTTTTATTTATATGTAATTGAAAAAAAAAATATGCAAAGGAAATGTCAGTAACATAATGTCTTTTAAGGAACTGAAACACTTTCCTGAAAGTCTGAAAGAGGGGCAATTGCTGCTGCAATAATTAATGCTCACAGGAAACACAGTCATAACCAGGATGATGCAACAACCCCCAGGAATGAGAGCATTGATGGTTGAGTGGTCTTTTAAAAAACTCACACAACTGGAATTTGTTTTCACTCTTCATTGAAATTCATACAGGCGGTTGAACTCTATAAAACTAAACGGGTTTTTATTGAGGCTTTTGAGGGATGGAGTAAAATATGTAAGGACACAAAGCTGCTGTGTAAAAGGAGAAGCCTGAATGATTTCTGCTATTAGTTTGTCTTTTACTGGAAAATGTGAATAGGCTTAAGCTGTTAATACCAGTACATTTTTACTGCAAGAGGTAGGATTTCCAAAAATATAAATTATTGAGAGATGCAGATAAAATATTTAAAACTACTTAATGTGTTAGGTGCCCAAGTTCTCTTGATCTCAATGGAAAATAGGCACCTAAGATGCTTAGCAGTTTAGAAAAATTATTCTGGTATCCCATCCTCCCATGTAAACACCTAAATACAGCTTAAATTCTGGATAAAGATGTACAATGTGCTGTGGAGGGACTACACACCATGGCTGGTGTTCTTCTTGTCTAATTTTACACACTAGTCAGAAATTTAGTAATGTTTTTAAAACAAAAGTCTTTGGTGTGCTCAGAAATATTATAAGATATGCAGGAAAATTCCATAGGATTAGCCAATATGATATAGGAGCCAGAGAAAACTTATTCCCTCCTGGAACTGCCAGTTCAGAGCAGAAGGAAGAGTCTGTGTTGCTTTAAATGGGACCAGGTGTGTATATTCAGCATGGGGTCTTAATTTAATTTGTATGGCTCTGCTCCCATTTTCCAGGTCAGAGAGTATTTCTGAGGTCCTGGATGTGGCGGTGACCAGTGGTGTGGCACTTCCTCCTTGTCAAGGTTTGACAAGGAAACATGTGACCACTGGTTGAACAGGAACCATGGAGAGCTACCGCAGGTAAGTCTGAGAATGGCCCAGGGCACTCACCTAAATCTCTTCACTAGCAGGTCTCAAAACTGTCAACTGAGATTGATAAAATGTGAGAAACATGAGATTAAATATGGCTTAGAAAGGTGGACTGGGTTTCACACTTACATTTCAAAGTCAGGGTTTTGCACTAACCTGGTGCTTACTGAAACCACAAACTGTAATACTGGCTGATGTTGAACCATGGCTAAAAGAAAGTTCAGAACTGTTCTGCTGGTTTCGAGAATGGTATTGCACATTGACAGTGGGTGGTTGCCAGTTCAGTCTTCATGTTGATTGAAGCTGCCTTTTTTGCTTATTTCTTTGTCAAAATGTAATCATGTGTCAGGAAATGGCATCCCTGGGACAACCTGCTTAAAATCTGTGGTACTATAACATAAACACGAAAACATGTGTCTCTCTTTTCAACTTTGCCTAACATTTTGGATGCTGTTTTTCAATTTGGATTAAACTTTTTCTTCCTGAAATGGAGGAAAAAAATATCACATCATCCTGGCTTGACTCAGTGATAGGGAATTACCAAAATTCTTGTTGCTATAAATGAGAATTCTGATTGTTGGACCAAGTAAAATATGGTCAGCTTTATAGAGTCTATGAAACTAGTGGGAACTGCTCAGCAAAATTTCTTTTGAAAATATTTAATGCGGCTTCAAATAATGTAATTTTTTTTCTGTTCAGTTCTGCTGGAGATGTTATGTTGCTTGGGTAGATCCAGAAGAGCACACCAAGGATGAATATTTGTAAAGAGGTAACACTCTAGATATTGTCCCCATGACTACCGAGACACTACTATCCTTGGGAACACCAGACTCAAGGTTTAAATTATTGGACTGGTAGGAAGGCTTTCTGCATCACCAACCCAGTGCATGCACATGTGTAAAATGTGTCTGCATTCTCTGTGTCAAAACTTGCTATTTGATAGTTCTTCACACAAAAAGGTTTTTTTCTCAATATATGTTTCTTCTCAGGAGGTGTGTTCCTCTGTGAAACAATAAAACATGAATAAAGCTACAGCAATATTTACAAGGAGTTGCAAGCATTGGAAAAATGAAATAAATGTGAAAGAATGGAGAAGAGCAATAGTGTATGTAAGCATGGTCCTGAGTAAAAGGGCTGAGGGACTCGATGCCTGGCTACTTGCAGTTCCAGTTTGTGCTGCTGTCAAAGCACGGAGGTATTGAAGAGGTGCTCTTTAATCTGTGGTGGAAGGATATGAAAACAGAGTGAGAACAGGTCAAAGCAGAAAGAGAATATGGCAGGAGATCTCCATAGTTTTAAAATACTTTCTATGCTCTCAAAAAACTGAGTGCTGTCTTGGTTTGATTCAGGCATCTCTTTCAGAGCGACCAATTGTTGAAACAAACTCCCAAGGTCAATTTAGGTCTCAAGGCATGGTCAAGGGTTTCAAGGCATGGAGCCAGGACCAAATGTCATGCACTGTGAAGGTGGTCAGCTGGCCTTAAGGGAGTTATTCCTTAGCAGAAGAGATGCAAGCCATTCTACAGCACACAGCCTACGGAGCAGGATGATTCCTGGGACTGGCTATACTGAGCAATGTATGTGCAGCATGTGTTGTCTACATTCTTGGAAGTGGAAAGAACAACTCAAGTCTTGATAACACTGTACAACACATCTATCTCATGTCTGAATCTTAAAAAAATTAATATTTTCCTCTGTTTTGCCTATATTACCTGACAAGTGCCACTCCTCATATGTTTAGGGGGTTTAAATCCCATAGGAAAGGCCTGGAATCCTCATATCCTTTTTCCCAAATGAGCATTACCTTTTACACAATAAAAAGACTCAACATCTCTCCTGTTTCCTTCCGAATAAAAACACTAACAAGGAACCTATACTCAGAGCTGGCTTCAGGACTATGAGTGCCAAATGGATGCGTGTATCCCTTCCAGTCTGAACATATGCACTCAATATAAAAGATAAGGTTACCTCTTTCTCCATGGCATTTCTCATTTAATGACCTGACTCAGAAGCCTGTTGTACATGTGCAGGCTTTTAGGCACATCTTTCTTCCTGTGGCCTGGATAAGCAGCAAGATTGCTAGAAGTTATAACTGCAAGGCTAATCTTATACCGTTTGTGATTTTAACCAGTAAGTTTACTATTAAACTATTTTGAATAGTGTAAGGCTCATAAATTTTAGACTGCAAAAATAGATTAGATGATAGACTTATTTTCCATTTTCATTGCATGTCTAAGTTACAGTAAACAAATAATAAACTGTGTGGAGAAGTGTCAGATAATGAACAGCATTCACCCTGTACATTTCTGAAAGCTGTGTGCTTTTCATGGAAGTGCATCCTTGTTTCTTTTCTCCTGAGGAGCCCCTTCTGGCAACTGTCAGAGGCAAAATAGGAGGGTATTTTGTCTGAAGTAAAGCAGGCATTGTAAATGTTCCTAATAGACCTGCAGAACTGTAAAACCATGAACTGTCCAAAAAACCCCCTGGTATAAAAGAAACTGGTGTACCTGTGGGGTACTGTTGTTGTAAGAAGTACAGTTTTAGTTTAGTTCTTACATTGGCACTCTCCACCATCTTCTCTTTGACAGAAAACAGGTATACTCCACAGGTGTTTAATACCAGCTAATAGACTTGTCTTGTTGTGTTTTGCCAAGTTAAAAGCTCATTGTATTAATTTCAGTAGAAGTCTATGGCCAGTGATTTCTCAGGAAGTCGTACAAAAAGGTGTTACATGGAACAGGAGGGATGGAACATTTTACAGAAATTTATTCAAAACTATTTCAGAACTGACTTTTGTTTTAAATGCTTTGGAAAGATGTTGGATTACTGTCACATAGAGATGTTCCCGTTAAATGGGAAGTGATACTGGACGGCTGCTTCAATATGGTACTACAGACAACATCTAGTTACAAAGCAGGAGTAATGGTCTACACCAAGGACATAAACTGCCAGTTTCAAACCTATAAGTAAGGTGCTTGGACATGAAAAGTGAACTCAAGACCTGCATGGTATTTCCATGAAGCCTTTCTCTACAGTGGAGAGCCCTTTGCCAACATGGCCACCAAGTTGATTAGAGGGTGGGAACGACTTTGGTTTTTACAGCCTGGAAAAGGCTTCAGGGAGACCTAATTGTGGCCTTCCAGTGCCTGAAGGGAACCAACAGGAAAGATGGAGAAGGACTTTTTTTACAAGAGCATGTAGTGACAGGACAAGAGGAAATGGATTCACACTAAAAGGGGGTGAGTTTAAATTGGATATTTGAAAGAAATTCTTTATTGTGAGGGTGCCCAGAGAAGCCGTGGGTGTCTTGTCCCTGGAAGTGTTCAAGGCCAGGATGAATGGGGCTTTGAGCACCTTGGTCTAGTGGGATGTGTCCCTGCCCATGGTGGTAGAGATGGAACTAGATGACTTTCCAGGTTCTTCCAACCCAGGCCATTCTATGATTCTATTTACTCTATGGGTATTTGCGCTCTGCAAACACCCCAATATCCTGCTCCTAGGAAGGAGGCTGTGAGCTTTACAGAGCTTTATGTTTTCAGAAGAAAAACAATATATTACAATAACAGGTGTCCTTAGAATAAATCACTTTGAAGATATTTTCATCCATGACTTACAACAGGGTTTTAGGGCAGTTAGAAGGTAACAATATTATTTTCTCAGGTGACACAGTGCTGATGATTGCAGAAAATTTAAGAAGGTAATTTGTTAATGAAACATGAACATTACTATCTTCAGAAAAGAACCAATATTTTGGGAAGATTTTGTTATTATTGACTATTTTTCAGCTCAGGAAAATCCCATTTAGCAATCTGTGCTTGCTAAAAAGTTGTTGTCAAACACAGTAATTGAGGAAAAAATGAACTAAACGGAATAAACTTAAATGATGCTTCTGTCTTTAACAGACAGTGTAAACAGTCCACAGTGAAGGGAACCTCCTACCCCCAACAATTACACAGTTGTATTGGTAAAATACCAAAAGCAGATGAGAAGTAAAATTGATCTTGGAAAGAAACCAAGAATGACATCGTCAGTTTAGTGATTCTAATTTACAGTCTAATGTGGAAATGGCAAAAAGAATTATACAAGCACAAAAGCAGAAGTGGTTGCAATAAAGAGAAATAAGCAACAAGAAATTTCCTGAATTTGAAAAGCTTTAACTTCGTTTGCCATTAATTTTGATTATGACTTTTTTTTCTGAAACCAGAGAAAATGATGTCATGTGACTGTGTCTTATTCTTTTCCATTCCAACATTCTCATACCTCTGTATACTGAAATTCATCATTGTTAGGTTCCACAGTTCCTTTAAAAGAGTTGAGCTAGACAATAGATCTACTAATTCAAAACCCACCAGTTTACTAAAATAATTAGTTTTAAATGAACACTGTGTTTATGTGGCTTTTCACGACATCCTTCAAAGCCACATATAAAAGTTTATATTACGAACTAACTACTCTCTGTCCTGTGATTAAAGGGCACATGATGACCTCATGAACCACCCTTTAGACTTCCAGTGCTTCTGGCTTTAATATTCTGTGCTAGATTCACAGAGCTCTTCTACAGATGCTAAGCGTTCAATCCTGAAGGCTCCACTTCATCATCAGGTAATTAGTATTTTCATTAACTTGCTTATTGTCAAGGAAAATGAGCCTTGATCATCTAATTTTTCCTCAATGAGTTGAATATTGTAATATATCTATAATTAATGTGTTTTATGCCACAAACGTGTAATGGAGTGGAAATCTGAGCCTGCTCCCAGCAGTCACTGTCAGTAAATGTTTGATGAATAAACAGAGACTTTCTAATGGGAAATGGTGGCGACTTTTATAAGCAGACACAATAAAGACTTTATTAACATACTTAAGAAGCATTCTGGGAAATAGAATTGAATGCATTATTACTGTAGGATCCTTTAGTGAAAAGTAAATTTTACTGTCCCCATAACAAATGTTTGCTTGTTTGATGTAACTTGTAGTGTCATTCTTTTATGGAGCATCTTTCAGTGTAAATCTGTGATACATTTTAAAGCTACATATTCCCTATAGGTCTATGATCTTAAAAAAAAAAAAATCCTTCTGAAATTTGTATAAACTAATCACTTATACACCTGGTTGTGATGGAAAAAGGAATAGAAAGAAAAAAGAAACAACACTGAGCAGATATCTGAAAACTCAAATTAAAGTGAAAATCTTTTTAAAATGAAAATTTATTGTAGGTGTTCAGAGAAAGAAAGGAAGCTGGGGTGGAATGGCAGATCCTTTGCAATGCCACATCTGCTATAAATAAGACTAAATATGTCTTTAAAATGTATGAATTAACAGTTCCAGATGTAATATCAAATGCTATAGTAAAGACACAGGAGTGTCTCTGAGCTAGTCAGGAACACATTTAGCTTCTTGACTGGCTGCAGAATGGAAACTAAAACTGTACTGCCCCAGTTTTCAGAGGTGTGGTGCACACAGCCTGTGCTACAGTCAGTGGTGACTACAGACTAAAACCATGGCCTTCAGGAAAAAGGAAAGCCTTTTCCCTTTTAAGTTTTTTGTTTTGCTTTGTTTTATTTTGGGTTTTTTTTTAACAAGCAGGCATGGCATTTGCCTTCCCAGAGCACACTGTATCTGGAGATCAACAACTTACCTAAGCAAGAAAGACACTTGAATTGCATCTACTGCTTTTACTCAGCTAAATGCAAATTCTGTGTCCTGATTTGCATGCAATTCAGAAGCTTTCTGTGGCATTGATGTACTGTGATGGAGAGGGCAGCAATAAAAAGAGTGGAAGAGAAAGCAAGAAAGGATAGAGAGTAGGAAGCAGAGAGAATCTTCTCCTAAAAGAAAATTAGAGAGGACACTTGTGAGAGTAAGCAGAATGGCCTGTGGTTATTGCCTCTCTCTACATCCCTGCCACGGGAGCTTCAAATACTCCCCACTTTGAGCCACCAACATCAACCACCAGCGCTTTCAGTGAGTGGCTCTGATACTCAAAGCCCTTACCTGCATGACTGGCAGGTCACAAGGACAGGCTGGGAAAGGTTGCCATGCTGCCTGTCCTGCCATGAGCAGTCCAGAGACAGTTGGCAGGGTCAAACTCCAGACCATGTTCTGGGACAGGAACTATAGATATAACCATGGGGAGCTGGCTCTGTTTCACACATCTGAATGGGCACTTGTCCCCTGTACGTCATGGAGAGGACTCAGCATGCTGAGGGTGTGATGCATCTATCCTAAGTGAGATGTCTACTGTAAGATTCCTGAATCAAACTGTAAAGAGGTATTTCAACTTCTTTGTTAGATTTTGAAGGCAGAAGTTTTAATTTTATGTTCTATTCAAAAATTTAAAATATTATAGTAAAATTTCGAATTGTTTAGAGAAAAAGTGTGATGGGCCACATGTCACTATTAAAGAACTTTATTCTCATAAGGAAAGTTAGTGCTTTACCTTTTCATTCCAGTTTGGTGGAATGAAATCAGAATTGCCTTTGGAGCATTTTTTTCATTTCCAATTTGCTCTAGTAGATATAAACTCAGAAAACTCCAGTTTTGATACAAGCAAATTCCAAAACGGAGTTATTTTTTAGATGCCTCCACAATTCAGAAAAGAATTGCCTGCTTGTGTGTTGTAACCGACCAATGTAGATGACTATTACATTTACATTTAAAGTAGCTGTTAAACTCCCAGAGCGATCAATGAAGAGACAATGTCACTTACAGACTATGATTTATCTCATCCTAACCTAGATCTCAGGAATAAGCCAGATGAATCTCAGTCTAAAAGCATGTATTTCTTGTCACCTCTTCACTAAGCAACATGACTCACTCAGATGTTGAAGTTTACTTAATAGATACCTAATAGACTTAGATAAATCTCTCTTTGAAAACAAACTGGTCAAAACTGTGGCGGTGGCTCAGCCCTCTGGAGGGCTGCAGCGCCCTCGTGGTCATCGGACCACTGCCCTGAACTGGTGGCGAAGGTCCAGGGAGGAGAGCTGCCAGCCCTCTGCTGAGGACACTGCGTTTTAATGTGTTACATATGTGTGTTCCCCCCTCATGTTTGTATTCCCTGTTTATTATGGATGTCCCCTGTTAAATATTCATTATGTTCTCAAAAGTTCTGTTCACTTCGACATCGACACCCCATTGGTTCCTCCCTACCCAGTCCCTCCTTCCCCAGTCCCGATTTGTTCCCCAGTTGTCCCTCAAGTTTCCCTCCGCCCATTTGCCCTTCCCTGATGGGTTGCCCTGTTCCCCTTATAAACCCTTCCTTCAGCTTCCTCAGTGTCTTCATCCCTGGACCCTCCACAATAAACCATCTTGCTGGAACCTACAGGAAGACCCTTCCCTCCTCCTTTGCCTCCGGCGCCTCCCCAGCTGACACTCTGCGAGCCCCCTTCCCCACTCGGGAAGGACAGCACAGCAATAACAGCAGCCAGCTCCTGTCAGCAGTGGCCGAGCCCTGTGGCCAGGGACGCTGCAGGACAGCCGCAGATTCCCTCCAAGAGGGGTGGCTCGAGGGGAGCAGACACGGCGGGCACCTCTTCACTAAGCAACATGACTCACTCAGATGTTGAAGTTTACTTAATAGATACCTAATAGACTTAGATAAATCTCTCTTTGAAAACAAACTGGTCAAAACATTAAGAATCTGACCATAGATAGTAATTTAGAATGTCAGAGGATGAAGAAGTGAGACTGAATATTTTCTTTTTTTATTTTATTATTTTTGATCAGATGTGCTCTCGACTTAGTATAGCACAAGAATTTCATTAAAAGTGATTTGTAAGGGCCAGACTGAGAGGAACTTATGTGGGGAGTTTTTTATCTGGCCTACAATTTTTTTCCAGTGGGCAGGTTCTTCATCTCTCCTGCAAAAAGGAATTAAGTCAAATCAAGTTGTAGAACATAATGCTAAGAAAATTAAGTAATGTGGTTGAAAGCTGTGTTCATTCCACCCGAATTTAGGCACCTAGATAGGTGCCCAAAACGAGATGTATAGTCACCATAGAGTCATATGGGGAAAGACTAACATTTTCATATTCAGTTGTCTTGTGTGGTGTAGTGCCTCAGCTCTTACTAGCTACAGTGGAAATGAAAATATCCTCAGTTCTGAAGTTTGATAACCATGACATCTGACAAGTGTAATTCGATATAAAGGTCACAAAACAAATCTAACTTTGTCTGAAGCTTCCAGGTTTAAATTCTTTTTTTTGGGGAGTATCGATAGTTAAGTCAAAATCCACATAGAAACTTTCATTATATATTTTCTATATTCACTGTCTGTTGCAATTATTCAGATGAATGAGGTGCTTTACAACAGATGGAAAAACCCAATGCTAAAATCATAACACCAAAGCTCTCATAAATCAATATATAAGATATATTTTGGTGCTCTCTGGTATTATCAACAAGCCCAACTGATTTGAACAGCAGTCTGATTTCCAGGATGTTGGAGAAAGAAAAGTGTGGTCTCTCCTAATGAGCGAAAACCAGTTAAGTAAGATTTTGTGACATTTCTGTCTTCAAGCCAGTGTCTTTGATGAAATCTGGATTGTTTTGAAAATACAGGGAGTTCTGGCAGGGTTTTCCACTACAGCCAAGATTATATTTGTTTTCTCCAGTTTGGTACGTGGCAGCATAGTGAACAATATAAGAAATATCTTAGAATTCTCCTTGTGCTTCCCTTAACTAAAAGATTATTATTTTGTATCTCAAATGCAAGAAGGCAAGAAAGTATTTTTCAGGGCAGAGTTTGCAACTACCACAGCAGACAAAGTTCACTTACATCCTTTTTTTCCCACAAGAACTCCCCAAATTGAAGACAACGCACCATTGAACATCGGCAGCACAAAGTGGGACCACAGCGCTGCTCTCCGTTATGCTGCTATTGATCTCAATATCTACACCTTTTTTTCTAGTTAACACTATCATTACAAAACTAATATTTGATCCAGTCTTTTAATAAGAGATACACATATTTCTACAGACTTCATTGATCTTACATATATTTCTGGAACTACCTGATATTTGGTAAGATTTATCTTTGGATAAGGTATTCGAATCTTTACAAAAAAAAATTATTGAAAGTGCAAGTTAATGCCTTTTATGAAAAATATTAATTATAAATGGATGAAACAAACATGGCAATGAAAAACCAAAGCAATATGCTGTTTTCTATTTCACTACAAAAGGATAGAGAAGAAAAAGAGTTTGGCAAAATAATGCATATAAAGGCCAGATATCCATGTCCTGAGGCCATCAGACACTTCCCTAATGGACTACAGAACATGTAAAATAATTAATCATGTGGAGAAGGCATTGCCAGGGTTAGAGATGGGGTCTTGAGCTTTTAATGGAAATGCTCTGTGATTGAGCTGGGAAAAAAACTTCTGTAGTTAGAAAAGGAGGGCATCTGTCATACTTAATTCATAATGGTTTAGTAGCACAATAAAATACGAGACATGGTTCAGCACTCCTATTTTGTGGGGTATTAAAACTATATATAATACAGGAATGGTACAAACATGCAGTGAACCACTCTTCATGGTAGTGTTCACAAATATCAGTTGGAGGAATGCTTAAAAGGTTAAACTCGGACTCTCTGGGGTCAGATTTGTTCCCTCACTAGCAATACATCTACCTCCCTGACTAATCTTTCTGTATATACTTTAAAAATAACCCATTATCTTTTCTACCTGCCTGTTTCGTAGGCTGCTGAGACGGAACGAAAATGGCTCATTTTATTTATTTTTGTTAGAGGACTGAACACAAGGATCTACCTTAAAGTAAAGAAATAATCAAACAAATAATAGACAGTACTAGTATTAACATGCAAGTTTTACAGACAAAGAATGGTATCATGACTGAAGAACTTTAAAGGGAAACACAGTTAGTTACTTTTGCACATGCAATCTATCTGTCTTTCTGGTGGAGACACCTTATGGTACAGTCTTTAGTAATATGATCTGTAACCTAATTTTTTCCGTGGATTACCACCCTCATCTATTGTGTGGGATAAACAGTGTTAATTGTTTGACCCTTTCCTTTAAATTTTCTTTCATCCCCCTAGGTCAAGAAGTGAATCTAAATCTTTCCTTCTTCTGTGCTACTTCAATCACTCTTCCAACAGTTTGGGAGTCCAACAGCTATGTTTCATTCAGAGCTTGAACATTGTGCAGTATGACAGGATGCTACTCTGTCCTCCCAGAAATTGAACTGAGAAGCTTCAAACTGATTGCTCAGAAAATGAGAGTATAAATCACTGAAAATCATACAGTTTGAGATGCTTAGTCAACAAAATATGATAAGTAGCCAAAAGACTTGGAAAAACCAGGATGTATTTAACTGTGCAGGAGATGTGTTAGGGGGACCATAGGAAACTTTTAAAGGTTCTCATCCGAGTTACTTGGTGCAGGTCAAATATACACAGTAAAGAAAAATTAGTTCAAACTGAAATAGTGACACAGAGAGAATGAGTTAGCTACACCTCTCAATTGTCTTTGCACTTTCTGAGTATGTTTGGATTCAGTAATATAAGAGCTGAGGTGTTCCCCAAAAGGAATTTTTTGGGTTACCAAAAATCAAATAAATATTTCAATAATCAATAAATACTTGATATTTTCAGTACGACTAATCATTGGATTCAATATACCAATTATACCCTAAAAAAATTTAAATTATGTCAATACTCATAATTTTTGAGAGATTTTATTGAAGCATTAGTGGTTTGATTCCAGTCATAAAATGTAAATTTTATTTTAGGCAGCTAGAGAGAAAAAGAATTAATTGAGAAAACGTAAACATATTAACATATGCCTATTAATCATAGAAACATAGAAAGGCTTGGGTTGGAAGGTACACTAAAGAGCATCCAGTTCCCCCCTTCTCTGCCAGGGGCAGGAATGCCACCCAGTAGGCCAGTTGGCTCACGACCCCATCCAACCTGGCCTTGGAGACTTCCAGGGGTGGGACATCCACAACTTCTCTGGGCAACCTGTTCCAGTGCCTCACTACTGAGTTTCCTCACCGGGAGAGGGAAGAAACGTTCCCATGTAGCCAAATGTAGGATGACGTAGAGTGTCAAGTGGCACCAGTTAGACCAAAAGGACATATGAGGGGAGGTGACAATAGGACACACAAGTATTGTTTACTTTCCAGCAATTTTGCCATCAACGAACACCTCAGCCTCAGAGGCTGTACATTTCTCAGTCCTGCTGATCCGGATGGCCTCTATATGGAAGAAGGGATGGACTGGCTGCCATGACGGAGGCATCTGGAAGATCCTATGAGGATTGCACTGGGAGAAAAAGGAGGTGAAAAATATAAAGGATCTGTATCTGATGGGGATTAAACTCTAATAGAAAGTTAAGAGGGCTGGACTTCTGCCCACAACAGTTAATGGGAGTTTTGACATTCGTTTCAGGAGCTGTAGTGTCAGGCTCCTGTGAACTAGGAAGGGCTGGAGCACAGGAGAGAAGTAGTAAATGGGCTGCCCAGAGCAGTAAAACAGTTTGTGCCTAAGGGTATGGCCGTGTGGTGATTTGATGTGTGTATACATATTCACACTCCCTTCAGTCTTGACTGAATGGATACCACTGAGGGTGACTAAGGCTGTGACAGCAAATACTCCAACGTGGGCAGCACAAGCCAACAGAGCACCCAGGCACTTTCTCAAGCAGATGCCGTTCCCTGAAGCATGTGTTGCTGCAGCTTTACTCAGACCTAGCTGTATCTCCTCCAACCATCAATCCTTAAGGCACTGCAGGCCTTATGATATAAGAATTTGGAGGGGCTTTAGATGCAGAGTCTTTCAAAATCTCTACCATATGGCTGCCGAGAAGGTAGCTGATTCTAGAGCATGAAGCCTGTGCCATGGTGCTGTTTCCAATGCATTGGTGAAGCAACTAAATGTTGTAACAAAACACCTAGGTGTATGTGCAACGGTGTTTGCTTGAGCTCTTAACAAAATAATTATATAAAGGAGAAGCTAAAAGGACATGAAAGCACTGATGGACCTTTAAGTGAAATGAGTTAAGCTGGTATGAAGGGGAAGGAGGCTGGGTGTCTGAACGTCACAGCTGTGGCCCCGTGATAGACAGGCTGAGGCAGTGGAGGCGAGAAGAATGGTCATATGATGGTAGTTGAAGTGTCAAGGGGGTACAATTTATTGAAAAGCAGATCACAAAAGGGAAAATCCTTCTTGCATATTATTAGGGCTATTGATTGATTTATATAGTGCATTTCTTAAGCAAAGCTCTTTACAGAATTACAAACTATTAAAGCTGAGTGAATAACTCACAATGAATAATTTATCCCATGAATTTAACCTTTCTTTCTGCTCATGAAATAGCCACAAAGAGATCACTATTTCCTTAATTATTCAGTGAATTTTCTAATGAACTTTTAAACACTATGAACTCATCACCAAGAATGTTCTCGTCATACAAGATAACCAGGGATCCTTTTGGTGCTGATTGTTTAGAGACAACCAAACTTGTGGCTAGAAAAATCGTGTGCAATATCCTGTGCAAATTTGGTGGCTTGCAGTTGGTGCCTACTGCACAGCTCAGTGCTTTGCAGCGACAGCTGAGTGCTCTCTGAATAGGCACTGTTTTAGGGCAGAAAGCAGGTGGGCTGAGGCAATGTGGAACTCAAACCCTGCTATCCATTCCTAAAGTAGAAAGAGTCTCAACATGGCACAAGACACTCTGCAATCAGTTGTGAGTGCTGACAAGCGTGTGTGTATGGAGATCCAGGACCTTGTGGAGATGTGGAGTGCCAGGACCTTGTGGAGATGTGAGAGCCCTGTGGAGTGCCTCCACAGGGGCGTGCGGCTCAGGAGCACCTAGAGATACTCCCTGTACACACTAAGTTAGCTGGTTAAGCACCTGAGTACTGGGTATTTTTTTAATCAAAGCCTGAATTCATTGTGACTCAACATAATATTTTTTCCCTGACAGAATGAGTATGTGAAGCTCTGAATTTCAAAGCTGTGCTACCCTCAAATTCCTCTTCCATGAATATTCAGGTAAGTACCATGCAAGTCTTTGATATATTTTTGCCAGGATGCGTTAAATCCGTAAATATTGGTAGAAAGTGAACACAAAAGGGAGGACTGCAAACTGTGATGAAATAGGTGTAGTAGTTGTGCACTGAGCACTTAACCCCCAAAACAAATTGTTCTGCTTCATTGTATTAAACATCAGTCATTTCCGAGGATAAAGGGAACTGAGCAGCAATAGGAATAGCAAATGCAGTATCCAATAGTTTGGAAAGAGGAGTATTCTTCCCAGAAGAAGTGCGAACTGAAGTTGGATTAGGAAATATAAGGAGAACCGAGCAGCAGCTTGTTCTAACCTGTCGTCTTTAACACAGCCATCATTCTTGCAGGCTAGGGGAGATTCTAAAGTTATGTGTAAATGCTCTCCATCCCCCACTTCGGCTCATTTCCTTTCAGGTTATGCCACAGGACTTTTTAAAGCTGTTTCACAATTAAAGTTTCATGCTGCACAGATGGAGAAAAATGAACTTCCAGCATAGCTCTGTGTTCTGGCAATGGACAATCCTTTTTTAATTACAGAACAAACTTTGAGATATTTTCTCTACTGCTGTATTCCAAGGCAGTAGCAAACATGGTTGAGGAGCAATGCATTTTGCAGCTGCTACTGAGTGTCTTAGTGCTTCACAGAGTTAATACCCCGAGTGGGGCAGCAGATTAATAATTCACCTGTGACCACACACTGCAGTCTTTAAATGAAGTAATTTAAAACAAAATCTTAACAAATATCTATAGATTTTGGTTTTTTTTAAAGGAGATCTTGATTTGGCATAAGGAAATACAAAATGCTGCTTTCAGAACTCTCCTGAGCTTCCAGATGGAGAGCAGACTGTCTGAGGCTTTATTTGTCTGTATTGACTCTTTTTGGATTTGGGAGTATAATTTTACTGAAAGATGGCATTAATTACTCTGAGTCCTGGTTTCTGTCAGCCCTTTTGCCACACTCAGGGGAGCTCTTTTGGAGTGATTTCCAAGTGGTTAAATGCATATCTCAAAGCAGCCATGGGGTACGCACATGAGATTCTTTCAGGGGGAAGAAAATCAGAGTAGCTCTTGCATTGTACATCCCAGGACTAATGCAAGCCCCTTTCCCATAAGAATATGAAGTGAATTTCAGGTTCTCAGCAAGTATTGTTTTGAGCTCTAAATCCATTCCTGTTTGTCCACACTGATCAATAAGGCAGATAGAGGTTCAGTTAAGGAAAAGGCCAATTACCTATCTTAATTTCAGTTTGAGGATGGTCTGGATGTCCAAGTTGGAAATATGCAGACAGTGATAAACCACTGAGATAAAATACTGCTCTGACTTTGTGATGAAGTTTAAACCTCTTGTATCAGATTGTTATTAACTTTTAAGAGAGTAACTATGTTTTGCAATTTTTCTAAAACGCTAAATGCTAATTATGATGACGCGTCATTCTCATCTTAGCAAGCTAAACAATCTCTCTACCTTCATGACATTTAAATAGAGTTAGATCATTCTGGATAGCTGATCACTGTGCACTTCAGAAGTTTAACAAATATTATGAGCGTAAGTGTGCATCTCAAATGTATATTTATATTGTTGTGCATAGAGTAATGTGTCTTCTGGGTCCTATTGTAAACAAGCTGTCAAGCTTAACTGGGTTAGCCTGTAAAAATATCTTTCCATAAATAAATTGAAAAAAAACCCCAACCCAACCTAACAGTCAAGAAGCCTCTTCTAATGGGCTTGATCAGAAAACGAGGAGAAAAAATGTAATAACATAATGATGCAATCCTGTGCAAATCGCTTCTCAAAATGTCAGTATTTGTAACTTTGGGATAGAGTCAGCTTTTGGCTACTTTTTTTTTGTGCTCTGCTTGCTGATGTGGAAAATTCCATATTCAATTATGTCCAGTCACTCCCAGTTTGTTATTCATCTGTTCTAGTTCACTCATGTCCTGCCAACTTAGATATGACTAAAATTATCCTCAGAGAGACCAAGAGTGCATTTGCCTGCAACACGTTCAGTGCTGCAGCAGCAGAACAGAATGATGACAGCATCAGACAGAAGTGGCTTTTACAGACAGCCCAGTACCTGAGGAGGATTAGAAGTAATACACAAGAGCCAGAGATTATTCGTGGTGAAATTATAACAGTGTTAACAGAGATCAAATATAGTTTATTTTGGCTCCTTTTCTAAGCATGAAATCTCTGTTGCTGTGGCTGTTTGTCTCTTCTCTGTCACCCTCTTTGATCTACTTTGTTTTCTCATACAAATACTGTGTGTAATTATGACATTTATGCCAACCTTTGAAATAAAATCACTCCTGTTTTGAGGAGGGTTACATAGTAGTACTACCAGTCTTCTCAGAAACCCAGAGTAAAATGCTCTGACATTCTAACAGATGAAAAAATAATTGGTTTTATAAAACTTATTCTAGAACTTGCTAATAAGGTAATGAACTGCTTCCATTAAGAACTCTAGTTAACCTATTCATTCTTTTAAGGAATGAAATTATCTGGGTTTTAATCATTGGTATGAAAATTCTCTTTTTTTTTTAAAGCACAAAATATTTTGTTTTCTGGAAGCTGCTGATGAGGAAGTCACTGTAAAAGAGACAGTTATCTTTTCTCCCTTTTCAAAAGGGATTTAAAATTGAGTAAATAGTGATTTAAAAAAAATCCTCTCTAGTGGAGACAGCCTTCAATGAGGCAATGAGCATTTGAAAACTTATCATTACTTATTTTTAAGATTTCTTAGATTGCTTTTAGTATATATTAGATAATTTTCAAACAGAAAAGTTCCCGTCTCTATATCTCTCTTTAGCATGAACTCATACTGAGATTTAGTTTTGCAGCCTCCTTTGTAATCAGTGCCGGCTGCTTCCTTTCCTTCATCTTGGATAGCCAACAACGCTAACACTTAACTATGAAGAAATCAGCACGCCACCATTCTGACTTAGTAGACCCCTCTGAAGGAAAGATGCATAAATTTGGGTCATTGTAGAAAAGAACTACAGGGACTCAGCTATTTTGGTAACAAACAATGAACCATAACCAAAAAACACATGAGAGAAAGAGGCTGAGGTTTTCACACCCATCACTGTATTCTTGACAAACTTGAATGCTAAAAACTGCTGCTGCTTTATTTATAAGAATGAAGTTACTTAATGAAGTAAAATCACACTTTTTCCAAGTTCATACGATTACATCTTAAAAGTTCTGTACAGAATAAGAGGCTTCAAGAAAAACATTCTTTTCCCTCTGGCATTGGCTGGGGTTCAACACCAAGCTTCACAAGTTATACTGAAAGAAGCCATACTTTGTTCTGATGCTGTTGACATCCTGTGGAAGATTCCTGCATGTATCAGCAGCACAATTTTTACCAAAGCAGTGTTCTCACGTATTGCTGTATAGTATTGCACTTTAGAATTAATTCTAAATAATTTTGTGCCACTTTTGTTGTCCAGTCTTATCCCCGGCTCCCCAAAAAATTGTCAGAAATGAATAAATTCTTCCCTGTTATTCTCTACTCTATGAGTGAACAGGTATTTGGAAAAAAAATCTTGACTATCACAACTTTGCTAAGTGCAGATATCAAGCTCCTATCCCCTTCATTAGTAGAATGCAATTATTTCGGCCAGTTCAACATATCAGTTATGCCCTAATATACTAATGTCATTTGACCTCTTTTACTGGGTAGTTGGAAGAGGAATTCATCTGCAGTGCCAAGACTCATGAAATGTTGGGGCAATGTCTCCACTCTGGTTGCTGGTCTTTGGATGTTTCCAAAATACAAATGTCAGACCTTTTTCTGCAGACTACTCACCCTGTGTCCCCAGCTTGCATTACCCACCTCTAAGCAAGCAGTTCTTTCCCTCCCCCTGCTTTAAACTTCTGGCTGATGACTTCATCCACTATCAATTTTACAGTGGGCGTGTCTCTATCCAGACAAACTAATACAGGCAGGCTGGGAAACTCTGCTGTCTTCTCTCTTTCTTTCTAATTTCCGAGTGATTTCTTGGTGCATATTTTGAAGGGCACAACTGCAAGAATATTTTGTCCGTTATCACTTTGGAGCAAGTACCTTTGTATTTCTCCACCTCACATACATCTCCCTGCCAAGGATATGTTGGTGATGCATGTGAGGGCGAAAAAGAGATTGCTACTGGGATAAAAACCTTCCCCGACTGTTTCTTTTTTTCCTGTTGGAATTTGCAGTCTTTACCTGACATACTCATAATATATCTTATCAGCATTGTTGCCACCAGCTCCTTTTGCTGTCTCTGCATCTTTTCCTCTTTCCTTGTCCTGTGTTTACATCTGATAAAGCACATACTGCTCCACATGGAATCTGCTGCTTTTGTTGCAGAACACTAGGGACGTGACCTTAAAATTAAGCCTAGAAACAGTGGAACAAACTAAAACTGGTTAGAGAAGGAGGGTTCCAGACTATTATAGAGCAATTCATATTGAATAGCACTGGACCCACGCTGACATATTAACAATGAAAAGGAATCATCTGTGGAGGCAAAGATGGTAAGTCACAGAGGGCACATATAAGTGCAGCCTCAGAGCTATAAAAACCAGACTGACATTTATCACTCTGTGCCTATTGGAGCTGTCATGTTGGTCCTCAGATGATCGTGTTACTACCTTCAAGACATTTTTTTAGATATGAAGCAAAGATTAGAGAGGGAATGAGAGAGAGAGAGGTTTGCTAATAAGTATCGGGTGAAAGCCACGAAAAGGAATTAGCATTTATATTATTTATTGTCCCTTTTTCATCAACCATACCCCCCTTCTTACCAATTTTTTTCCTCCCTCAGATTTTTGTAATGTTGCACTGGAAGATCCTTGCACATTAAACCTAGTTCAGCTTCAGAATGGATTAAAATCAGTTTGACTAAATACTATGTTCAGTGAACGACAAATTGTACAGCTTCACACGTTATTATTTGTGCTAAAAGCTATTATGTAAATATATGGCTTATATAAGCTTAAGTAGGATGACACAGGAATGCAAAGATAGGGCATACATACAGATCTATTGAAATGATACTCTGTGAGCATCTCCTCTAATAGAAAATTGCATATTCTCACTCAGAGGGCAGAAAAGAACCATATGTCTATTTTAGTGGTTATGTCCTGAAATGATGCACTTATTCCTTTTATAATATTTTGAAATAAATACATATGGGACCGGTCAGATGTCAACAGTAGCACTGAAAGGAGTATGAATTAGTCACACTGGCACACAGGGCCCTGGAACAATGAACACTGCTCTGGAAGACCCTTGAATGCAAGCCTATTTGCCTCTTAATCCAAATGAATAATTAATGATAATTATCATGCTGCAGTTATTATCTGTGATAATAATATATCCGTAAGGTGAATAAATTCAATCTGCTACTATGCAGAAATGGCAACTCATAATATTCTTAAGAAATACAGATATAATTATCAGTATTAATGGTCAAGGAAAAAAATGGAGAGTTTTATACAAAGATCTATAGCAAAAGATCTAAAGTTTAGCTAGAATGAATTCGATTGCATTATGTTTCTTCTTTAGCTGTCATTTCTGTGGTACCAGTTGGCAATCTATTAGCATTTTTTTCTAAGATCCATTTATTAACAACTGAAATGTGCAGTTTTTCATTGCAATCTATCAATAACTTTTCCGTCAGCCCACTGATAGAGAAGATCACGCTGAGGATCTCAAAAGCATCCATATGCAAATTGGTCCATTTGTGTAGTTAACTATGCTGACAATTTTCCTCAGCTAAAAAACTTTAAAGTATTAAAGCAAAAATCAACAAAGCCAAACAAAACATTAAAAGGTCAAACACACATTCGAAGCTTGTACAAACCCAGCCACAAAATTTATTTTTGAAAGCACCATGGGTGAGCTGTCAGCTAGGCAGAATAGTGGGCAATCATATTTAATCCGATCTCCCTCATCGGGCTTGTTGTGACAAAGGAAAATGGAGGGGGGATGGGTGTACAGGAGCAAGAGGTAGCAACTCCCCTCCCCTCCTTTTTGAAATTGTTTTTACATCTTTTTATTTTGGTGATTGAGATTTTTTCAGTCATCTAATTTAAAGACTTTAAAGTCTACTTAAGTTGAACTAAATTAATGATTGAGAAAAAGCTTTGAAATTCAAAGTTCATGCAGGCCTTTAGCTCACACCAGGAAGGCCTGGTTTTTCCCTCCTTCTTTTCATCCTACGATTCGAGAACTGTTTTACTCAGGGGAATGCTAATGAGATGTCGAATTCCTCACCTCTAGGTCATTGCTTCAAATCTGGCACAGGTTGGTAGGAACCAAAATTCATTATCTTCTACTTATGGTTCAGCAGCCTATGTGAAATGAGTTGTTGGTCTTTTGGTCTAGTTTTCAGCAGGCAAATGTCCATGCAGTAATAAGCACTAATTAGTACTGGAATAAGGCTGAAAGTTGTATTTCTAACATAGCATTTGGGGATTATTGTGAAAATCCCTCAAAACTCTGGCAACTTATGGGACTACTTTCCAGGAGCGGGGGTTAATTCTTCCGTGACTGTCACTACAATTCACCCATTTTTAGTTTCTTTTCAGAAGAAATGGGCAAAAGAAATTGCCTTTTTTTCACTCCCTTTTTCATCAGAAAACAACAGATTTCCCTCAAAGTGGATCCTGACAGGTGACAAGAATAATAACGTGTAAGAGTCAGTAAAAGAATGCATTATTAATCACCCTGGGTTTCATTTAGGCCGTCAGCTCAGTGGGTGAGCTCTGTAGAAAGAAGAGTGGAGATATTATCATTATTATTTACTTGTCCACGTAGGAGTCATGAACCAGGACATCATTGTATTAAGCAATGTGCAAACACAGAGGAGAAAGCTGGTCCCTGCCCTAAAGAGCATACAATTTTACCATAAAACAACAGTGTATACTTACAGGTAGATGGACATAGATGGAGGAATACAGCTATGCCTGCCAGTTTAATGCTTATTTTTAACAACAGCATGGTCTTTATAGTAATGAAGTGATAAAATATGTTTTCAAGATTTTTTTTTCACAGAAAAGAGAGGAAATCTGGAATGGAGAATTAGTAAAGGAAAAGTTACATTTGCAGATGTTAAGGCAAACATGAAGGGCAGCTTGGGGGGAAAAAAAACTTGTTTGAAAATGAAACAAAAGGACAACAAGTCCTGATACCGGCTGTGCAGCCAATAATCAATAGAAAATTGAAAAAAGCAAAATATGGAAAGGGTGAACAGTGTTTGCAGCTTGCTATTATGCCTACTGTGTCAAGTAAAAAAAGAGACGAGGAAAAGGAAAGGAAATATTATGAAAGCACTGAGCTGGCAGATGGTTTTTGCTACAGCAATCCAGCAGCACCAACAGCATTTATTAATGGTGGAGAAAACAGCATTACAGTGAGCTAGATAGGAGGGGATGGAGGACTTGATCTGTATGTGAGTATTTGTGTGTATGAAGGGAATAACTGAATTAGAGGATGCAGGCAAATTCATCTTGAAAAGGCTTTGCCAAAAGTCTTAGAAAACTTAGGCAATGTCTGGACAGGGTCTACAATATATGTGTTGTTAATTTATTTATTTTTATAATGTGCTTCAGCTGAATGAAGATGAAAATATGATCCAGTGATCCAGAAAAGCGCTATTGGGAAGTATTTGTTAGAAAATAATTAAGGACCTTGCTTAGCCTTTTTAACTTGCAAAGAAGCTAGGGGTCCACAAGCAAGTAGAAGTCCATCAAGCAGAGTTTCTTGTGAAGTGAAAAAGGCGGTGTAAGTTAAAGAAAGTATGTGTTTGAACACCTGCAATTCATTTTCTTATATGAATAGTATAAATTTAAAGGAAGAAGAGCCATTTCATAACTCCTTCCTGTATGGGGAAGAAATTCGGTGTGGATTTGTACAGGATGTGGCAAAAGCATGAAGAGAAAGGAAGACTAGTAGAAGACAATATCATGAGAAGGGAGCGGATGATCTTATATAAAGAAAAGGCCAGAGAGCTGCATAAAAGATGGTAGGCATGCCAAAGAGAATGAACAAGAATGGCCAGGAAGAGGATTTGAGAGTGCCTGGCAAGAACAGTTTCCACGCAGGGCAGGGGGCAAAAGGCTGTGTTGGAGAGCATATGGGTTGAAAAGAGAGGAGAAGAATTACCAATTCTTATTGTAAACAAGCTATTTGATGAATTTACAATGAAATAGAGCAGGGAGTTAAGGTTGTACTTGGACAGGAACGAAAGGTCAGAGGTGACATTTTCTAAGACTAAAGCATCTAAAGCATATTGTACCATGAGGAGAAAGTCAAAATGGAGTGTGAAGGTAAGGAGAAGAGTAAAAGAGAGGCTGTCTGTGGGAACAAAGGATGTGAGGAGCTGCAATAGAACAGGGGCATGAGGATGGAATTTGGAGGAGACAGCAAAAGAGTCTCTATGTCAATGTCAGAAAACTGTGCAACCTCTGTAAAAGGAGGAGGAAAATGGAAATGTATGCCAAGGTGAGGAAGGCAGGTCATGACTTTTGTTGCCTATGATTTCTTGGAAGCAGAGCAAAATTCTAGCAGAAACAGAAGTAAAGATGGGAAAAAGGGGACATTTCAGATATAAGTTAAAAGTGGTGAAAAGTCACGTGGGACCGTGGGCTGGGGATTCAGTTAAGGTAGAGCAAGGTCTCTAGGAAAGCATCAAAGAGGAAAGGATGAATATGCAGTGGAGCTTGACAGGAGACATTGAATATGGTTCAAGAAAAAGAATGGATAATGTGTGTGCTGGTGGTGAGCCAGGAAAAGAGAATGGATTAATGGAACTTGAGCTGAAAAAGAAGAGCCAAAAGCACCAAAGAGGTGGAAAATAGAACAAAACCTGTATGGGAGAAGGCCTGCTGTTGGACCTTCAGCGGCAACTCAGACATACAAAGTGAGAGCCTCCATCTTGCTTGGTGTTAATTGGTGAGAATGAAAGGTGGGGTTTGATTCCTCAGGCTTTAAAATTAATTTGCTAGACCCTGGGGAAAAGATAGATGAGGCAAACTCACTTGCGCACTTTTCTGGTGACGCAAACGTTCCTGCTGCAGGACACCTGCCACCTCGGTACCAGCCCAAACAAATCCCTTGTCAATTCAGCTGCCACAAAGATGATAGTGCTAACTCCAGAGTACAACATAAACTGCACTACTTAATTATTTCATTATAGTCTGTACTGCAAACTGCACAGTAAATATATGCAATTTTATTTCCTTTTTTTTGAGTCATTAAAATATCTTTTACAGGTGGTTATGAAATGTAACATATAAGATCAGTCAGGATGGTAGTTTTGGACTTGTTCACTACTTTCTGGATATGCATGGATTCAGCCTTAGCAACTATTTACATAGCTTTTTTTTTTCCCATATTAATCCTTGCCTCTTACATCTATCACAGTTTTAAACTATCTTTCAGGTAAATCCTGAAGATATGCTATCCCCTTATGGGGGATATTTTAATTTTTTTTACTTAATAATTTATCTTTATTAATAATTTATTGTTTATCTATGCTTAAAAGTACATTTGGAGTATGCTTTGCACCTGTTTTTTTGTAAAGAGAAGTAACTCACAGTCCATGCAAATGATGACACAATAGACTGTGAGAGAGTCTTCACATAATACCAAGTGAGGAGGAAACAATCAAGATTGATGCACCTCTGGATGTAGTAGGCAGGTGTCAGTGGTTAATTTCAGTGATTAATTTTAGTGCACTAAAACTGAGTGGTGTCAGGAGTCCTATGGAGAATCAGGGTGAGTTCATCTTACTAAGTCTCCTAGGCAACTTTTCCAGTTTTCAGTGGGACAGTATTTGTCTTTGTCCACTGCATCACTGTCATGTTTTATTCAAGCTTGGTATCGTCATGTCCAAACAAGTAATAAAAGTTTAATTTTTGTGGAAGTAACTAAGAAATAAATAGTTCCTATAAGGAATTTTTTAGTCTGATACATTTAAGTAAATATGGCATCCAAACAGTGTTACATGCTAGTAGCCTTCCAGTCCTGGTAAGTTTTTATCTTCTACTGCTGCTATGCTACTTATTGATTTAGTGACAGACAATCAAGAAGCAACAGTGACACGTTAATGGGTAGCTCTAAAGAAAGAACAAGATCTGTGCTAGAAAGAGATTCCAGGCAAAGCCCTCTGAATTCAGGGGTGATCTGCTCAGCCGAGATGCAGTTTGGCCAGTCTGCTCAGTCATCATCCCAGCCATCCTAGCATTGCGCTGCATTCCTCCTGGGTAAGAGGGAAGAGCTGCAGAGCCTGTGTATGAGAGAAGTGTGGGTGCAAGACTATGAGAGTGGGGTTGCAAGCAGGGAAACAGAAACTTTGAGAAAGTAAAATGGGCCATGAGGATATGTGGGAAGGAAAGAAGAGTTATAGGAAAATCTGCAGGAAGCCAAGTTTAGCAGTTGTATCACATGTGAAAAAAATTATCATGTTATTTCTCCCCTCTTGCCTTGAAGAACTTTCTGAATACATCTTTTTTCACTCTAGGTACCTAGATCCCAGCTTGGCAAAGCACTTCAGCCCATGCTTGACTTAGCAAATGAGTTGTATGTAATTCTTAATTGACCTGAGGATCTAAATGGGTCTCGAGGTATGCTTAATATTAAACCTACGCACATATGCTGTGCTGAGTTAGAGGCTAAACAATGTGAAGGGCTCTGCCATGCAGAACTGAGAAAAGTGGGAGTTATCCGTAGATAACAGAGTATGAAATGATCACTGTTTACACAGACACTGCCTTTGAGACCATGCTGTGATACAGGCATTTCTTGTTACTGGTAGAAATAGTCAATAGAATCACTGAATCATAGAAAGGCTTGGGTTGGAAGGGACCTTAAAGATCATCTGGTTCCAACTCCCCCCCTCTATGGGTGGGGGTGCCACCTACTAGATCAGGTTGCTCAGTACTCCATCCAACCAGGCCTTGAACACTCCCAGGGATGGAACATCCAGAACTTTTCTAGGCAACCTGTTCCTGAGCCTCGCCACCCCCTGAGTAAAGAATTTCTTACTCACATCTAATCTAAAATTCTTCTTGTTTAGTTTAAAACCATTTCCCCCTGTTCTATCACTATCTGCCCATGTAAAAAGCCGCTGTACCTAATTTTTACAAATTGCCTTTTAAGTACTGGAAGGCCAAAATGAGGTCTCCCTTCATTTTGCAGGAGCAAATTGCAGAAGCACACAATACATGGACTTGCATTTGCTCATGGAAACACAGCTACTCCAAAGTGATTTAACAGTAGCTGCAGTTAACTATTGAGAGAAAATCTTGATATTGCCTCTTTCAAAAGTACACTTTCTGTAATATCATACTTACAGGAACTAGTAGTTTTCAAACAGTCAAGCACTAGGATTAATTGGTAAGATAATCTTATGAAACATAACTGATGGAAATGCCTATTCAAATTGAAACATCAATAATAGCCCTGAAAGCATTGCTCTGTTCCTTCCCAAGAGAAGATACACAGCATCTTTCCTTGAAGATCTCAGTGTTTGTCTTCAGCAGATGAAATTCACCTATGGGAATGTGGAATGACCAAGCCCTTCCATCTACTTCTGCCCTGACTTCTGCTTCAAAAAGGAATAATGGCCAAAAATATAAAAAAATATATTCTTATGTACTTTTAAATTTTTACACCTGCGTGCACTGGAACATGCCACTTTCTAGACTTGTTTCTGAAACCCACAATATCAACATATTTCTCTTGAGAAAAATGGCCTTTTTACTTGTATCTCCATGACAATAAGTGCTGATGTGATCATACTGGAGAATGAAAATGTTCTTCTTTATGCATAGGTATCCAGGATGCTTTTCAGCCTAGCAAAATTTCTCAGCTAGGACCTGAGGAAAATAGCTTGTCTCATAAGATGAGAGGTTGGTTCTGTCTTTATGCCATGTCTGCCCTTTGTCTACATCTCCAGCAAAGTAGGATTACTCTGCATCTTCAATAACAAGTTTTCAGTAGCGCTGTAGTCAACATTTTGAGAGTTTTGGTATTTGTTGAGTATTGCATTATACTTTGACACTTAGATGACTCTTACAGACAAATGATTTCATGTCCGATACAGAATCACCTGTTCAAAAGTCTAGGCATTTAGAGGAATAAACAGCTATTTTATATATCATTTCTAAAATCTGAAGTGCTCATCTCTTTGAAATGAACATTTCTGTTTCATTAAAACAAGTTAGAAAGTGTATTCCATGGTGAATTAGATATAGCTGTCAAGAGGAGTCCGGGCAGAAATGGTTTTAATAATTTTCATTCATTCCAGCCAGTGAGGCCAATTGTTATGCATTTATGTGATTTTCAGTTGTTACCTCTGACCAGGGGTCCTTCAGAAGCCATCATTATCCCATAGCAACTTCCCTCTTCATTTGCCTACTGACAACTAGTTTCCTTTCTTAAAATGGTTAGAAGCATCTGAACAGTTCTCTGGAATTTAGGACGTGTCTGTGCCCATCAAAGCACAAGTGAGATAGGCAAGAAAACAGGGCACAGAAAAGTATCATTAACCTCAAAATATTGAAATAAATTCAAATTTCTGGTCTCATGAGACCACATTCAAGATTGTGCCTGCTGATCTGCGCTGTAATGTAAAAATACAGCAGTCTGTATTGTGAGAACAGCAGAAATCTGCATACTGAAATTTGTAAGCATTTTCCAAAGCAACTAAAGTATTCTTTTGGTTGAATTATGTCTGTCTGTAAACAGAAACATTTGACGTGACATATTTAAAAAGTTATTATGTTTAGTGTTTGTGCACATATCAGTGTCAATGGTTTAAATGATAATGAACATCTAAAATTAAAGGAGAGATAGAGGAATACCTCACATGAAATGCTGTACAGCTCTTTTTAAATTAATACCGGTGTAGGACTTAGGAGTGCTTTTTTCCCCCTAGATACTTGCTCTCAGTGAATCAGACTGCAAAGCTGCAAATCTTTAAAGAGAGGGAGGGCAACCACCCATACACTTCTACCACTTTAGTCCCTTCCTTGCTTATAAAGACCCTCCCAGCTTTACAAGACTAATCTCACGTGGCTAAACATTGAGAACAATGGAATGCATTTTTCACAGCTACAGGTTGCTATCATAAAAAAGCCCAAAATGCCCCTGAATTGCCAAGACAGAGCATTTTCCCAATAATTTTGTGATTTTCATAATCTGCTATTATCCCTCTGTCTAATTTAACATCTCTGATGCTTTGGTGAAATCCTAACTTGCACAGATGAGTAAATGCACAAATATTATATTCTGGGTCATTCCCAAGCATGTGCAGTATTGAATAAAGGCATGCTTCCTGCAAGGCTCAGAACAAATGAACATCCATGACCCATTTGCATACTCAACATTTCATTTCTTCCAGCTAAATGCCACTTCCTCAGTCCCAGCAGTTTTACTGCTGAATATCTAGCAGATACAAATTCCTTAGTGGGAGAAATTGTGTACCTTGATAAAGAACACTTGCAAATGAAATACCTTTGTTAAATTATAGCATCAGAATAACATATCTTTTAATACAGAAATTGCCTCAGAATATAGGATTGAAAACTGTAGTAATTGTCACAAATCAAAGGGATATCTCAGTGTTATAAAAAGTCTCTTTCAATAAAGAATAAACATAAATCTATCCTCTTATATTCTCAGAGTATGATTCATCTCACTTTATTAGCTCTCATAATGTAGACATTTAGTCTTATGTGGGCTTCATCCGCAGGTGGTGGGTTGAATGTAGAGTTTGCTAGAGGGTGACCTGATCCTTCCTCAGGTAGGCATCTAGGGTAAACAGGATGAATTACTAGATGCTGTCTCTCTCTGCTGATTACTGATGGATGTTATAATATTAGCTTACACTAGATATCTTTTTAGAGGCTTAAGTTAGAAGCAAAGAATCCCATGCTACACATATTAGGAATCTCAGATGTTTCAATTATTTTACCCAAGATGCTTCATGAAGGTCAAGCTTTAAACTTCCACAAAGTAGTTACACTCCCTTGCTGGAGACTGAAGCAAAATATATGTACTTGATGATGAAACTAAACATTGCCAACAGTTTTTGTAAACCTCTCATGAATCAGATGGGTCTTTAAAGAATATGGCTGGTTTCTGATTGGGATGATGTATAATCTACTTTGGTGCTTTGTGTTTATGTACTATGGGATTGATAGAATTGATATCACTACAGTAAAGTAAGTGATTCCTGTCTGTTACAATGAACTGTTATCAGTTCCTTATAAATACGTCAAATTTTAACAGTGGCCTGAAATCTTCAGGACAAAATTCTGGGATACAACTCATAAAAAACTGTTCAGCTGTTTCTAAAAGTGGAAGCTATTAAATTAAACAAACAATCACTACTATACATCTGCTAGAAAATAAATACTCGAGGCCTACTCCTTTAGAAGCTCCAATGTTGCCACGGCTTTAGAAGATGAAATGTTCCCAGCTCTGCCAGGGAGAGGATCTGAGCAGAGTTTGGGTAGTTGAAACCTACTTAGCCAAGGAGTGCATTGACAGATACTTATGCTAGCAAGAGAAGGAAACTGTAATCAAGAAATTCTGAAAATGTGCTGAAACTGAGAGGAGATTGCATAGACCTGACAAAGAGGTGGGGTTAAAATTGACAGTTTGCACAGACAATGGTGCTGGAGCCAGAAGCTCAGGAGAGGAAATTTTGTCCAAAGTGGGTTGAACAAAAACAAGGTAAAGAAAAGACTGAGTAATTAAGATCGGGGAGCTAGAATTACCTATGGAAAGAGAATGGGGTTGAAAAGGAGTGTTGGATTACAACTGTGATAGCCACATGATATGACTATGGCTCACAGAGCAACAAGATGAGGGCTGACAATTCGGAGAAAAGCAGCACAGTATCTGAAGAGAGACAGAGAAGGGACAAGACGAGCCTGTAATGAACACACTTTTCCAAAACTCTGAGCCAAATCCTCTTTTTCTCTACCAGAAAAAACAGCCACAGAAAAAAGCTCTGGGTACTCTCACAGAGCAGAAATTCACTTTAAAGGTAGTGTACAACTCAGGGAGACCTGTCTTTCCAGATGATCAAAGAGAAGGTTAAAAGAGCCTGAAGACAGACAAGTTTAGATGCAACATACAATATACATTTTTAATACTGAAAGTTAATATCCACTATAATTTATCAAGAGATATGGCATATTTTCTATCAGGGAAGAACTTTCAAATAGAAACATCAATATTTTTCAAATTTTAAAAAGAAATGGTTGGAGAAATTCCTATGGCATATGTTAATGCAGCAGCTATCCTTCTCTTTTAATCTGTAAATGCCCTCTCCAGACCCCCATTCTCATGGGGGGTCCATATAGAAAAGAACAAATTCCTGCCATTATTAGTTGGTTACTTAAAGTTTTCAATGGATGTGGATTGATTCTTGGGCTGTCTATGAGGAAGAATTTTCAGAAAGAAGTCTACAATTTAATGAAATCACATCCACATGGGGAGTTGAAACATGGCTTCTCAGTCATTAGTCACAAACTCATTTTATTAACTGTCCAATCAAATTTTCTTATTAGTGCTTCAAAATAATTTAATTTTACTTAGCAATATAGATACATATTGTACATTTATGTTCCACAAAACATGGAAAAAGAAATTGCTTAGGCTGAGTAGACATGACTTGTTTTGATAAAAAAAATTTGTACTTTTTCTGTATTTCAATCTGCTTCTTTTTTCCCGTGTTGTACTTTATATTGTTCTAGGATGCTTTTTTACAGATGGAATAAAACCGTAGAATAAATAAACCAATTGTTCACAATGATAAAACTAGAAAAGAAAATCCATATTTTACCTATTATCTTCAGCTCCAAATACTAGAGAGAAAGCATTTTATCTAACCCAGCTGATGTATGTAAAAAGTATAAGGTATTATTTTTAAGGGTTGAAGTGCATTCACATATATAAGTAGGTAAGAGTAGCACTTGGAGGTTCTGATAAATCAAAGGAATTCTATACACCTACGTTTAATTCATATGATATTTTAAAGGTCTCTAACAAAACTGATTAAATCCATTGACAGATATTTTGTTAACACAGCATCCATACATAGAGGCCACTGAAATACATTGATGAACTGATTTAAATTTATCAGAGTAACTTTTATTTGTAGAATAAACCTAAGTTTTTCTCAAAAAAAAAAAAAATTACTTGTTAAGGTAATGTTCCGAAGTATACAGAGAATGTAAGAATGAAATATCATCTCCAGACAATCTGAAACAAATTCTCTGGATGTTGTGAACAACCCTGTTCCAATTATTGTAATAGGGAAGGCTTCTGAGCTCACTTTCTGGAGTTACACCTCTCCACAGGGACTTCAGAGGGAAAGGAAGATATGTTTTAACAAATTTAGGTGTTTCAAGACATTTCTAAAGCCTGATGAATTCAACACTTTGCAGAAACACTTCTGGATCATCTATGCTAAAAGTTCATTCATACCAAAATTTCAGCCAGGTAAGAGATTTCTCTTACTCCCCTTTTATCCAGCTTCCTATGACTTATGTGAAGCAACAAGCTAAGTTCCTCCTTTTCTGACTGAAGCATATATTATAAGCTACACAACACCACTTGTTTTTAATAGGCTTTTCCTCTGGGTTCATCGCAATTCCCACCAATGTCAGTAGGAATGATGTGAACATATGGTGAGAGAAGGCCTGAGAGAGGACAGCAATTCTCATGCCAAGTGAACGAAATTTTGCACCACATTTCAAGCGTTCTGTGGGTTGGGCACTGCCAGAGATACTGTATGAACAGCACTGTTTGCAGTATTTTGACATTGCATGCAGACAACCTGGAAACATAGGCAAGCAATTCAGCATTGATGAAGGGTGAAACCTTGGAGACTGAGCAAGTTTTCAGCAGAAGGATGAGATTTAGCTGAACTAATTTTCTCATCATCTGACAGGCTGCTTGAACACAATAACTTCATTTGTGCACAGAAATCAGAACGTCTCTCCCTTTCCCTGTTAAGGTCTATTGGTACTGGTAGGAGAGGAGTGACTTTTGTCAAAATAAGAACTGTGAATTTCCAGACAGAAGGTTGCAGTTTGTGAAAGGTCCTGGAGGACTTCTTATTTCACTGCCTTCTATTCTTGAAATATTTTTTTTTTCTTATCTAGCAGTATGTTCCCTTTAAAATAGCCAGAATCCTTTGAAACCAGAAGTTGCTTGTTATAAGTCTTTAATCTCTCTGTTGGACCATCGAGTAGCTGGAGTTTTTTTCAGACTGACTGAATATTATCCAGGATATTTAAATTTGTAGGATTCAGTATATGCTCTGTAGTGCTGGAGCCTTTTAGTTTTTAAACATAGGAAGATTTCAGGAATGCTGAATAACCAGCAAGGGATAGCGGGGATGCTCGCTGTCCCTGCTATGGGCTCATTACTGAACTGAGGAAACCCAAGCCTATCATTCAGGCAGAAAAATACTGAGATAAAAGGAAAAAAAAATCTTACCATGAAGGAGGAGTATAAGTGGTAAGTGAAGAATATATTTTAGAATTCAGACATTTATCCATAACTGTCAGGGTAGTCGTGTCTGCCTAAAACACACTTCAAAGTCTTTGTGTCATACCCATAACAGATTAAATCCTGAGATCTGAATACCATTCCCATCTGCAATAATCTGGGGCTTATCCTTAAAGTCAAAGTTCTTTGAAAAGTTATTCGAAGAGGTGATTAATCCAAGTACTGATGTCACAGAGATAGTTAAGAAATGAATTTTCCAGTTGACAGTGCAAACCTCCACAAATTGAAATAAGTGCTATTTTCTTGAGGGATTGTAAAAGTAAGTCTCTATGCCAAATATTTGATCTATTCTGCTCTCTTGTAAAATATATACTCTGCATAAAACACTCTCTGAAATGGGGCCTGCTTGTCCAGATGAATACATTATTCCACTGTGTGGAGAAAGGCTGATCTAGAGGCAAATTACTGAGTGTAATTTATTCCATATCCTTGCTGGAATAACTTGCGCTCCTGAGCCTCCTCAGATGTGTAGTCAATAGGGAACTCTCTGGCTACATGAGGTTTCTTAATACATCTTTCAGCTAAATCAGAGATTCAAATGCAAAATCCAGCACTCAGGGAGATCATCAGAATTTGTGATGCTCCCTGGAGAACTGGAGGTCTATAAACCAATGAATGGATTACAATGAGATGTAAATTCAGTATTTCCAACTCTGGGAGAAATGACGATGCTCCAATATTTTTCAAGCTGTACTTATCTCCCTCAGTCAAACAGTAGAACCTCTCAGCATTTATTAAGTCCGTAATGTACCTTGGAAGAAAGTTTAAGAGCTGACTGTATTTAAAAATATAGCTTTGATATATTTTTTTAAACTGTCTTTGTATTAGGAACTGCCTCCCAGCCCCAGACGTGCTGAACTGAATGTCATTACTGAATGTCAGTAATGTGCTCGGCAGTGGTGTGCAGTTTACTTTTGTCATCTGCTACAATGAAATAGGATTTATTTTTTAAGGATTCATTCTAGGCTCGATGAAATATCCTAAGTGAAACCCAACAGTAAGAAAGGGGATATTTGGTCCTTAATGGAGTCTGGAGCAGAAGACATCTACAGACAGTTTGAACAACTAGCTAAAGAGCTGCTGAGTTAAGGAGCAGAAATTGTTCACTTGCGGTCTAAGGTGAGGAAAGGGTACTCTATTCATTCAATACTTTTTAAAATACCTGTAAATGTTATGTAATTTGAGATCTGTTGTTGTCCTCCTGCTGGCTAAGGTTGAACAAACTAGGTCATATTAGAAGGGAGATCTCCTCAGCCCCAGGTAAACTGCTGCAGTGCAGTAGTTGATCTTTCTTCTCCTATTCCTCCCCTGCTTTTTTAGTACCAAAGCAGTGTGATAGTTTCAGCTATCAGATTTGTACTTGTCAGATCAACTCTTTTACTTCAAACTTGTCTCATTCCTTCCAAAGATGTTCAGCCTTTTTCTTCGTCATTTCCAGACTCAGCAGCAGCACAGAGGAGCCCCTCAGCTGCCCTTCATCACCATATGAAAGAGAGCTGAAAGCATGTGTCTACCTTACTGATAGGTGCCATGCACAGACAGAAGGACTGGGACTCAATTTGCTGCCGTGTGCCACAGTTCTTGGATCACAGAGCTGTATTGTGTCTCTCCTGGTGTTGAAGCTCACGCTCGCTGCAAGGGTAGGCAAACATCATGCAAACATAAAGGGTTAACTGTTGTAGGACTTTAAGCCCACGTTACAAAGAGAGTGCATCTATTCCCCCATGAATAGCTTCATCTGTGGTTCCACCAGGAAATCAACCAATTCACACAAATTCATGGTACATTTACATGTTTACTGCATGACTGCAAATGCAGGTGCTACATTTCAAGGACCCCTAAGAAACTAGATTTCAGAAGATGTTTTATAACCAGGGAAGTGATCGACATCTTGAAGTTTACAACTGACACATGGATGCCATGAAAAGCTCAAAGACAAACTAATCTCACTTCTGCATTATGCCACTAATGGCACTAACTTACAGAACAAGCTTTTATCTCATATACTCCAAAGAATCTCTGGTTGACTACAGCATGTACACACAGTCTAGGATGGAGTCTTTTGCTATTGAACTTCCTGGGGGCTTTTATTGATTTTGCTCCATTTTACTATCGGAGGCAGTCCATTGAATTCTGACCTGGGCTCTACAGTAATGTCTTTGGGCTCTGACACCAGGGCAAAGCAAGAGCTACAAGAAAACAGAATTTAAAAGATAATGTGTTCAATGCACAGATTCTCTACAGTTATATATTCACCCTGGAATCAGTGATCAACACAGAAGCTCCCAACACAAGTATAAAAATGTCAGAATCAGCTCCTTAATCTTGATGCAGTTTAAATATTACTTCTGGCTAAGTATTACATCTGAACCAAACACATGATTTGAGCTTACAGACACGAGTTTGTTCCTGAGCTGATTCATGTCAGTTTTATACTCGTAAACATCTTTTGATTTCAGTGGCGTTAATTCATATTTTCAATAACTCAATGGTAACAGAATATGGAGTAGTCTTGGAGTGTCTGTTCAGAACAGCCAGTGAACTCCCTTGGTACATAAAGAAAAAATTCTATTTTCAGTATTAGAGACAAAAAATAAAGCCAGTCAGGATACAGTAAACATCTTCATTGAAACTAATACAGAAAAGAAATGCACAGCTCCTCGAACGAGAACATCTCCTTGAAAGAGACAGTATTACACAGTACATGAAGGCGCTTATTCCATCGCTATTTCCACATAAGATGGGATGTATAAGGTAAGCATTGCGTACAAGGGCCGAGACATTAAACTAATTTTAATAAGATCCCTTTATGTTAAATCAGAGAAGAGGGTGGATTGAAAAAGAAAGTGCAAATGGTATATTTTTCATATTTTCTCTCTCAAAAGTTTTCTGAGGTGAAGTGAAATAAAGAAATAAGAACTGGAAGGTTGATGGAAGGTTAAAATATTCACAAAATAAACTTGATTTATTCAAGCTTTTCGAAGTCCCAAGAAACATGTTTAATGGGAGCCGAAAGACTTGAAAAGAAACCTTAGAGTGGTGTGCGACAAAGTAATGTGGAAAAAAAAAATCTCCATATTTCTTCAGCCTCTAGCTTAGCTCTCACTGTGGGGAATCTTGCTGTGAAAAGATTAATCACTGCTGCTTAATAGTATCTCTGCTGGTTGCTCCAGGATAGCAACTAGCTACATAATGCAGCAGATGCATTCTTCTTTTAGCGTAGCACCTAGAGTACCGTGAACGTGCCAAAGGGTTTTCAAACTCACCAGGATGCAAAACTGACCAGCAGACATTGGAAGCATGCTACCTGGCTCTCCAGAGAGCACAGATTCTGGAAGAAGATGAAACAATCTCTTTTGTCCCCTCTCTTTGCTTTTTTTATGGAGAAAGCAAAGGAATGGCCTCCTACAAAGCTAGCTAGCTACCAAGGCTACTTCCAGAGCAAGGTCTCAAAGATTTTCCATTTTTTTAAGCTAGTCCTTAGACTGCAACTTCATTACGGACTTTGTCTTCTTGGCTTGATCCTCACTCTTTTTTCCCTCCCGTTTGCAGCACTTGCTTTCCCTAGAAGCAGAATGGACATTTGCTTTGATGCAAGTAATTGTTGATAGTTGGTTACATCCCAATCTTCATCAGATCTGCTTAGCTCTCCTTGCTAGCCCCAAAACATGTCTAGTTCCTTTCAGTCCTTATTGGCCTAAACTCCTCAGACTATTTTCCCTTCCCTCATCTCCTCCATTTGCAGATCTATCAATTTTGTCATCATCATCATCTTTAGTTGTTCAATTTAGTATGAAGAAAAGTCTAACAAAGAAGACTTAACAAATGAGGTCTTGTATAAGATATCAAACAGGGAGATTGGTACAAGGAAAACTACTTGGCCAGAGACACATCCTTTCTAAGATGGCAAAATCTACCCTCTTTTGAGTTTCTTCTTCTACTGCATCAAAAGTTTAACAGCTTCACCTGAATGCTCTTTAGAGACTGTGGTTCAAAGGTTCTGGCTTTAAAGGGATTGCTCTTTTTTTCCATTGGCAAGAAAAAATGGACAGGTTTATCTAAGTTAAATGCTTTTCAAAGATATTTTCACAGGAGCTTTCATCTCCTTTTGTCTTTGTTTCTAATTTTCCCAAAAATAACTTCAGTGACACAAGAGCAGTCTTTTTGATCATTTCAGTGTTAGTGATGATGCAGCTTTGTGAACAGCAAGGAAGGTTGTCTGAAAAAGCCATCTTCTACCAGAAGCAGCATATAGGAAATTAGATAGAGCAACTGGCAGTCTTTCCCTCACATCAGTCACCTGTCAGAGATCCTTGTCCAGCAAGTAACTACAGGATTGAAAAACTGCTACATCTGGGGTCTTCCACCATGGAAAGACTGATTGTTGTGTCGGCAGTAGATGTACGTAGAGTAAACCAGATGCTTAAATTCAGAGCAAAAGTGAGCCTGTTTGGTTTTCATTAGCAGAAAAGACGAGCTAGTATCTCCAGCTCTTTTTTTCTTCAACAAAATGTCATGGAAAGAGGATAGACCAGCATACTTCTTAGCAGCAGTAGTCAGCAGAGGTGAAATTCATGTCCAGATTCTCTGAAACCAGAAAAGACTTAAATATAGCTGTGTATATGTCATCTAGGTGTTTCAACTACTATTATATTCACCGTGGGTTCAGTAGAGTTGCCTAAAATGAATTTGTTCTCCCACATGAGACATCCCAGAGCACCCTGGTCGCACTGCTGTGGCCAGGGGGCATGGGTTTTTCCCTGATGCTCTCTGTCTGGGCTGTTCCCTGCTAGTGGCACAAAGTGACCAGGACTTCGTGGTGGGGTGAACATAAACGAAAGCATGATCCTTGCTCCAAAGAGCAGACAATCAGAGCTCAAGGAAGGCACAGCGAGAGAGATGCACAGGGTACACAGAGGGTACGTGCAGAAAAAAAGACAAGGCAAGTGAAGCCTTGATCTAATAATTGTGTCGTTCTCCAGAGATATTTGTAGTCAGAGAGAACTTTAGGGAGGAATTTAAAGGAGATTGGACACTCAGTTTTTCGAGAGTGGGGGATCTTCTAAGCAGCAACATGGAAAACTTGTGAAACTGTTAACCTGAGAATTTACCTCAGCATCTGGCACTCCATGTGAGGGATCTTCTTGGTGAAAAGAGGAAGCTTTAAAATTGATGTGACTGGCAAAATATTCCTATAGAACAAGCCAAATATGGTCAAAATGCCAGGTCAAAAAGCTGTCTGCAGCAAATATATAAATAGAGAAACATTATGTTTGTCAAGAACAGAGATTAAAAAGTAGGAACAATATAGAAATGAAGTGATAAAAGGCTTCTTTGTGTAAGTGGGCAGGAAAGGACTTATCTTCTGCTGTTTAAAAATAAAATCTCAAATATATTAGTTTAGATGACAGTACCTAGGCAGAGATCCAAGCTGAAGACTTGTTTATGGGCTTGAACAGTAAGTAGGATGATGGTGTTTTCCACAGCAATCAAGTAAGAAAGTAGCAGGGAAGGTGTGGGAGAAGAAAGATTAGAGAAAAATGCAAATAATCATTTTGCCTGTCTATTCAATTAACATCTAGGCCTACTTTGTAGCTTCCCGAAGCCTCAGTGAGGCATTTGGTAGGTGACAAACAGTCAAAATAAGCGACCCGCCAACATTTATTCAGGTAGAAATTTCAAATATTCTGGTATGTATTTCTCCACTATAAATAACTTTCTGCAAATTCAGTGTCCTAATTTTGTGTTCAAGGTAAAGAAAGGGAAAAAAAAGAAATACTTCAACAAAAAGTTATACTTTTTTGGTTTTATGTGTTGGTGTTTGGGAGATTAAAGTACTGTACTGAAACAGGCAGAAATGCAAAACTACAGCCTCTTCTTTTTAAATCCCTTTTTTCAATCTTCAGATACATATGTATTTAATGAATTCTTGTTCAGGTTTTTTTTTTATATATTAGAATTGGCTATTCAATTACCTTTCTCCAAGTTAGTTTTGTTACTCTAAAACCCCTGCACAGTGCTTATCCTACCCCTAATAAAAAGATTTTGGAGCCGGCAATTTTTTTGGTGTTTAAGTAAATGACATGAGAGTGACATGCTTGGTCTTTCTTGGCTGTTCATTGGTTAGAGCAAAATTTGTGTCATTTTAATTTTGTTGCATTTAATAAACCATGAGCTCGGAGGAAGCGTTATTGTTTATGGCTTGTATATTTTAACCGTGTATATGCAAAATAGTGTTTCACTTTTCTGGTACATAGCTGCTTGATTAAAAGAAACAACTTACAGTGGTGACTGTAGACACTTTACCTTGTAAATTGTGCTTTAGAATAACTGAAACAAACAACGTGTTTACAGCTAAGAGATACTTATAAAAAAATCTGAAACTTTGATCATGGGGGATTTTAATTTCACAGATACTTACTGGGATAACAAGTATGCAAAACCTGTAAGGTGGGAAGCATGTTTCCAGAGGCAATGCATAATTGCTTACTTACTGAAGTCAGTTTATTGACTGAACTTCATGATCAGAGGCTCTTGGCACCCAGAGCTAGAAAATCAGCCCATCTTGATAAATAGAGCAGGGCTGATTTAGGGATCACAAATTCACAATACAGAAAAGAAGAGAAGATAAAGCAACAAAATTAGTTTTGGCTCAGTGGTAGTTTTTCAAAACTTATAACACTATAAGGCGTGTTGATGGAGCTAACTATATGAATTAGGGATGTTTTTCTGGAAGATAAACAGGTTTTCATTATATGCCACAATATAAATTGCTTACACTTTCAGTTCAAGTAGGAGGAATAGCTTGTGGTAACATAAACAACTGAATGATCTTGATGGAAATGATGCCAGATCTCATGACTGTGTAGGAAACCTGGTGCAGAAAAAAAATGGGAATTATTTAAGAAACAGTTGGACATACTGCAGTTACAATTCGTTCAGGCTAAGTCTCAACAGGGGGAATGTAATTCAGACAATGTGCTTCAACGGAGTGACAATAACAACATTTTTTACGTGTCTGCTTTGGGAAGAGGGGGGATTTACACTTACATTTTTTTAAAATTGCAAAATCTAAGAGTTAATTAGAAGATCAAGAGGAGATATCGACTACAAGGTTGCAGAGTATATTCTAAGCATGAACAAAGGGCTTTTTTTGCAGATGGTTTATTTGCAGCAGACAGCAAATAACATGGAAATAGTCACTAAAGAAGTGGTTGCTTTGAGATTTTTGGGCATAGGGAGTTAAGTGATTTATCAGGGAATAGTACATTCCTTCTACTGTCCCACTCTTTCATAGATGGAACACAGGGAAGACTTGAGATGAATTTCTGGGTCTTGGTTTATTTATGCAAATTTTTCATTGATTTCAGTGGGGCTGCTTGTGTGTTGAAGCCAAGCGAGGGCTGGCCTTTAGGATTTGCCACAGTACCTATAATCGCATGGATGGAGGAATATGGGAAAGGATCTTCATAGCAGCATAATCACTGCAGCTGGATGTGATAAGGGAGCAGGTCATGCTGCTGAGGAGGGTCAGAAGCTTCTTTAACTTTGTGGTAGATGTTCGTAGTTTTATAATGTGCTTCTGGAGAGCATGGAATTTGTCCAAACACTTTCATTGTCATGGAAAAATTAAGACTTTTCATTTTTTATCTTAACATTTTCAAATACACCTGTGTGTAGAAATCAGACTTTTGGGTCACACATGGTAGCACGGAGTAAACTGTTTTTCAGGAGGCAGTCCTCCCTTATGTATTCACTCTTCAACTCCGATGTTTTTGGCTTCTATTTTAGCTACAGGTACAAGTGTTAGGGATGTGAATCCCTTCATAGTCTGGCAATGTAGGGAGGTAAAAAAGTGCACTGGAAAAAGAAATTGTTTCTTTTTCCACTGAAAATTCCTTATAATTTCTTCCACTAGGATATGGTTACCCATAGAAAATATTGAGCTTGGCCTGAAGCACTTCAGTCTGTGTAGGAACATTACAAGTCAATCCATACACCTCTTATGCCATATATACACAGACAAAAGATAGGACTTTTTAGTCTAAGATAACCATCTTACATCTTCATTCTCAAATGAGAGACAGGGACATGAGGGAGAATAATCAAAGCTGTCCTATAAAGGACAGTGGCACATACAGGGAAAGAGAGCACGAGAGCAGGTTGGATAAAGCAACACTTATAGCTCTGTATGACACAGGTTAAACTTTATGCAGGCAGGTGAACTGAATTTTGTTCCTCCCTGTTTACAGAGCTCCGAGAATTTACAGTATGGGTCAAGATGCACTTACATTTAGAAGAACTTCTTCACGCCCAACAAATAAGTGTAATGTCAGTCAGATAGTGCCATGTGTAAAGGCATAAAATCAGAAAATGATAAATCTATTGCTTTGCCACTTACTTTTCCATTCTTAAGGACTATCTTTGGAAATTCACATGTAATTAGTTGCTCTTTAGTAATCCCTCTCTAATATTTACTTCTCTATCAATGCTGCTAAATTAAAAAAAAAAAAAAGACAGAAGAGCATTTCAACTGAAATACAGAAAATTGATCACCTGGATTCATTAAAAACAGTGACGTATTCTGTGGCTGTGGTTACACAGTCATCATCACTGTTCCTGCCACAGCCTTAAAATCAGTATGGAGCATGGAATACCATTAAGGGCAAATCTTCAAGCATTTGTACCACTATTTTTATTTCAGAACTGAGACCCATCATTGACCTTTGCCTTTGTCTGATTTACCCAGCAGTATTTTTATCTGTTAGTACCAAGCTGATCACAACATGGCATTAGCATATTCTGGGCTGAGAAAATACACCTCTCAGATCAGATATGATGCTGCTTTCCCTGGCACTTAAAAACCCCAAACACAAAGAAAAACCTTTGTAGGAAGGCAAGGCATCAGTGGAGAATGTTATCCTGTTGATAAGATTAATTTATGCTGACAAATTTCATATTTCTACTGAAAACAAGACCTCACAAGGTCTTGTAGTTGCTCCCATTTAGTTTATCCACTGGGATCCATGGACAAATTTCTATTCCCCTTGTGTGTTCAATTTCATCTGTGGAAGGGCTACAGTGAAGGGATAAGTTATTTTGAGATGAGTCCACACAGTGAGCCTCAACTATGAAAAGAATGGGGACCACGAAGCCCTTGAGCATTGGTCCTATGAAGTAGCCTATATAAACAGAAATTCTCAAGCTGAGCAAAAAATGTGCTGGTCTTCAGCTTAGAGACAGATTAACCATGATCTTTTTTTTACTTCTCTATAAATTGAAATTTTCTTCCAATATGCAGTTTTGCATTTTATTTTAAAGCACAACTTACATTTTAGCTTTGCATTTGCATGGTTTAGCCTTTAGGAAAAAAGTCTCTTCTTCAGCATGCCCATCATGGTCTATGAGCTGTGAGAGTGCTCAATACAGAATCCCAGGACCGACCCATTTTATTTCGAAATTCAAAAATAGCTCTGTTTTCCAATTTTATCTTAGCTTCTTGGGGGATAATATAGTGACAATTGTTTGTAACAATAGGAAAAAATTTGTTGTGAAAAACCTTTTTACTCCAATAATAGTTAGCAGAATAGAATAAGTATTCACTGCTTCATATAAAGCTGTCTCCTAAGGTATTTTTGTTTCTAACAAAGGATTAAGGTGTGCCCATGTGCATTCCATTAAATTTCTCTTAGATAGAAAGACTATGTTAAGGGTAAAATGGCAACCATCTTGCTGGATCAGCCTTCTGGAGGACCACCACTGGGCTTCAGTAAATTGCTGTCTATCAAGGAAAAGGGATGTACTAAACTCTGACAAAGAAGGAGGAAGAAAAGTATACATATCCATAAGCAGATCTGACAATAGAGCAGAGCTATGTTACGAGCACAAGGCCAGCGAAACACAGTGATTTCATTCAGCTGGAAATCGTGTCTGTTCCAATATGTATTCACTGCAGCAAATGTGGCTTAGTAAAACTTTTATTCTGTAAGGAAACCTTCATAAATGCAGGCCTTCTGCATTTTACTTGAACTACCACATAAGCGCGTGTTGTTGAGACATAACTTTAAATAGCTTGTGAAGACATCCCTATGAATTCAAAATTACTGTACTTGCAGAAAAAGCAACAATATCCGTCTGTAAATCCTTTAATCATAAGCATTAAAGAATAGTTCTTCAGAGAATCACAGGCTGCTGACTAAAGTTTACATTTTCTTGAGTTGCTTTTGGTGCTGCTAGCTATTTTTCTCATACACATGATGATAATATGAAGTGACACTTGCACCTGTTGTCACCATCTTATGGTAATTAGCATAGTGCCCTAAGTAGTAGCAGGGCCATCACATCCAAACATAAGCCATTAACATATTGCAGCTGTCATCAGTAGGGAAAGCTAATGGAGTTAGTGGATTTGCACACTACTGCATACCTTGGCTCAGCTAGCAGAACTCCCCATATTGGGGTCATTGGGGATAGGAAAAAGAAATGTGGGATGTAGCCAGTCAGGAGTGAAAGAATACATTTTACTGCAGGTTTACTTTCATGTATTATGCATGTCCTTCAAGGTCACTGCATGATCATTTATAAGATTTTAATGAGATATCAAAGTGGAATGGATGGAATGTAATTAATGTGATCATACAGAGAAGATACAGGTATAAAATAGCATGCATGAGGCAGTCAACAAAAAGTGAGAGCAGTGAAGAAAAAAGGACTCTTTGGCCAGATTTCAGCCTGTAAAACAATTTTTCTACCCTACTTTCAGACACTTAACATCCTGCCAAACAGTTTTCCCCAGCTAACAGTGAAATAATGGAGGGAATTAGAGAAAATACATTCTGCCTCTGCTCTTTGAATATAGGCTACCTGCACTTTCCTTCTTTGATGGAAAAGGGGTGACTTGTAGCTAAAAGTATGCTAGTACTACAGTAATGAATTTTGTGGGCATTATATATTCTATTCTATTCTATTCTATTCTATTCTATTCTATTCTATTCTTTATATTTTATATTTTAATATTTCAATTCCTCTTGCTGTCGGAGTCTCTGGACTAAACTGAAAATTCAAGATATAAAGGTGCATATTTTTAAGTACTTCTCTAGAGCTTCTTTTGTGTAGGTGACTGAGAAGGTACAGGGACTTGACTTAACAAACCCTTCAGTAGGGAAAGCAGTAGGTAGAGTTGCTTAGATGTTTTTCCTAAGATTACTGGTTGTCCCCAGCCTGCTTCTGTTCCCACCTTCTTCTTGCCAGACAAATGCTTTTGTATAAAACTCAACTCTGTAGATGCTCTTTCTTTCTTCTGTTTGTTTGGGTTTTTTCTCCTTTGGTTGTTGCTGTTGTTGTGGCGGTTTTGTTATTTGGTTTGGGTTTTTTGGGTTTTTTTGGGGGGGAAGGGTTGGGCTTGGGGTTTTTTGGGGGGAAGAGGACTGCAAATCAGTTTGGTGCTGGCTATGATTGCTGCCCCCATCAGAACCCAGTGCTCTGGCAGCCCTCACTGTGCACTGGGACAGTGCTGGTGCTCCTGCATGGGAGCCGACAGAAATCTGGTGAGCACGAGGCAGGAGGGACCATCTTGGCAGCACAAAAGGCAACCCAGTCTAGGTAACTGAATTAGAGACTAACCCTGCCTCCCAAATGCATCCCACTTTGGCCTTTGGTAAACCACACAAACCAACATTTTCAGATGTGGGTGAGTAGTTACATACTTAAATATTTATGTGGAAGCAGACACCCATGCTGGAAAATACTTGCCCTCTCTTACACCATCAAGAATTCTATTCACCCTTCTTTGTTTTCTTATTCGTCCTGCACATTGTCTTTTTCTAGAAGGTTCTTTCTACTAATGCAGTTTGGAAAACCCTGCCTTAAGCCTGAAGTGATTGCAGGGACTCTCTCAGGATTCACTCTGTCAGCAGGACACGGAGCCCTAAATATGACATTTGTTGTTGAATTCCTGACCCCAGACCCTGAATGCTCCACTGGAAATTCAGAACATCTTCAATCTGTGCTACTAGTGTTTACAGTCTAAGCCATTTGAAAAGACAAATGTGTGTAAAAGTCTTCATTGCACATAAAATGTTCAGTGTAGAATTCATTTTAAAATGCAGCAGATATTTTCTTTCTGCTTAATTTTTTTTTCATTCCCATCTATTTTAAAGGCCTTTTATAATTTTAAAAAATAATTTAAAATAATTCTTTATTCTCAAAAATAAAGCTAATTAATTTTCCCCATCCTCCCAAAAGAATTAAAAACAAGAAAAAATATTTTAACTTTAAAAAGAAATAAGAATGTGAACTGAAGCAAATAAAAGGATTTTATTAAAAAAGTGTTATTTCAGAGATTTACCAATATGTAGGTATGTTTGCTAAGTCCTTTTAAATAATTGCTTGACTGAACTTTCAAGTAGATGTATATATGGCAGGTTAGTCATTAGTTAATGGGAGTGTGTGCTTTTTAAAACTGTTTTATTTGCAAGGCAAGCAGCTGTCCAATCTGACCTTCTAAGACATTTGTTCTGGGAAGAAGGGCTGCTGGATATAAGTGGAGAATGTCAAAAAGAATAGGAAGCAAAGAATAGGAGCTCCTGATCGGGATTCTGGGGGAAAATTATGCACAGAGCAAAAGCTGAGCATTTATCTTTAATACAGGTTCTTTGTTTTCTCATTTTCTGCTCCTCTTCCTTCTGCTTTCCTTTCTCACCCTTCTCTCAGCACTGTTACCTGTTCTTAACCTACATCTCTCTTTGTCTCTCCACCACTTAATATATTGTCACTGAAACATCTGCCCAGAGCCACAACTTGGCTAGAGGTAATGGAAGAGAAGAAAAAGTGGGTAGTAGCTCTCTCCTTGATGAAGGAACTGTTTGTATATGCGGAAGACCAGTTCAGCCCATGACAAAATCCATGTAAAAATGCTTACAGAGCCTCGGAAAACTCATTTCGCACAGGACCGACATATAATGTGATTCCCGAATAAAATGCGTTTTTCCAGCAGCCGTCGGTAGTTCCGGCAGCTCCCTAATCTGTGACTCCCTCCAGCGGTTGGTTTACCATAGTTTACAAAGCCAGGTTTACAAACGTGGGTTTTTTTCGGGTAACTGGCTGTGGCAGGGGCTAGGCAAACAATGCTACCAGGAAAATGCCAAACGGAGGCAGGAGACAAATAAAAGAAAAACCCTTCATTTTTAATATCTGTTGTCACAGAGGACCAGAAATGAGCGCCTCTCTCGTGATGCTCCACTGAACACAAACCCTCAGTCAGGTACTGGGAAACAGGCCAGCCTGACATCCTTCTGCTGCTGCCAAAATCTCTTGGTGTTGCCCTGCATGAGGACATGCCCCGTGTCCTAATTTTGAAGTTACCTTGCATTTTTTTCTACAGGACTTCATATTGTTCACCTGAAAAGTCTGACTGGTGAAAAATGATGCAAAAAGATGAGAAGGGTAATTTTCAAAGTGGACACATGGCAAAAATTGAAGACATGACAAAAACCTTCCAGTTTCTATATAAACAAATGTGATTTTAAAGAGATAGTCTTTTTCAGAAAGTCGATATAATATCAGGCCTAGAAAAATCAAACAATTTAAAATTCATGAATTTTACCATCTTCCTATTTATAAAAGGTTAAGTCACCCTAAGCTATGAAAGAAAAACACCCTCTGAAGGCCTGGGAAGGCAGTAAACACTGGTGGCAAGCGACAGGAATTGATCCTGCTCTTCTGTGCCTGTCATGTCTCTAAATTTTATTTCCACCATTTCTAGGGTACCGTGATAAGAGGGGCAGGGATAGGAAGAAAGGATTGAGCTGAGGCAAGACTATGGCCTGAGGGTGATGGTACCTGGGTCTCTGACATTTTCTCAATTAGTAGGTCTCCCTGCCTGACTGTGAGATGTGCATCTAACTGGGGACTTAGACTGTTGCAAGGTATTGATTAGCCATAATGTGAAGTCAAATCTGAATAAAAAAAGCATTGTGATCAAAAGCCTTTCATTGGAGACAGCATGCCCTCCAAGTCAAGGGTCTGCAGAATCTGATGAGCTCTGTTTCCTTTTTGTCTGAGAGAGATTTCCACGGTTTACTCATAAAGGCTCTCTTGATAGGAATGTCCAGTGGGCCCTCTGTCAGGAAACCTGACGTCTCAGATTTGACAGGTGCTTGTTAGTTTTTCATCCCAGATCACTCAACATGCACACAAAACTAGAAGAGACGATGGCTAATAATGCTACATTTCAAGTTGACTGTCTTGTCATTTTTGCTGGAAAATTCACTGATTCAGTTGCTAACATTAAACTGTCTGCATTAAAGGAAAACAAAGCATAGCCAGCCATGAAATGTATTGGTTTTCCAACTGCTAGGACTTACACAGCTCAATACAATTCATTGCATTGCCTTGTTTGAAAGGAACAGTTTATACAGATCACATGCACAACAAAATAAATTGCTGTTCTACCAAAAAAAGACAAAGAGAGAGAGAAACATTTTAATTCGTCTTTTCTTGGAAATTAGCTTTCTTCTCACTAAAAATGCTTGCAAATGAGGAAGTGATCCTCCATACCTTTACTTACATGAACAATGTACTTTCAAACACTTCTATTCCGCTGGGATGTCTTATGAATCTGGATTTCTCCTCCATCATAGTTCCAAGCCTTGTGAGTTGGAGTTGGGATTGGTTTCTCTCAAAGCTTAGGGGAGCTGGAAGCTTATTTTCATGGACTACTCACATGAAGAATTTACAAGCCACGGGTTTAGGCCAAGAGAAATGACGCATTTTGGCAATAATATCTCCGGGCATTGTTGTAATAAAGCCCACATTTTTGTCTCTTCTTCTGTAGTTTGCAATCTAAACCCCAGGGCACAGCAGGAGCTGTGTGAGATGGTGGACTGTGGGACTCTCTCAAGGTAACAAGGGTTCCTATCAATACCAGTGTATGAGGACATTGGAAATGGAACAAAAAAAAGGTGAGTTATCCACTGAATAAAATGTCACATTGCCCATTCTTAGATATCTTTGAATCAATTAGTGAAATGAGTTCTTACACTGGGATCTTATAGTTGTTACTTTATACTCGAACAGCCTTCTCTTGTACTTGCAACATTTCCTGCTTCCAAGGAACTACTTGTCTGATCTGTCAGGAGAAAGCAACCAAGAGCAAAAAAAAACCCCTATCCTCCTTTCCCACCTCCCCTCCCAGCACCGATGGTACCTTCCTCAGGTCTCATGCAGGCTGGGATTAAGACTCCTCCCCTTTCTGTACACAGAAAGAGAGAGAGAGAGAGATAATTTATGGTGTCCAGATGTGAAGGGGCAGCAACACAAGGATTGCAATGGTGTCAGGGTGAAAACCCTGTGAGGTTTCACAAGGCAAGGCCCTGGTACAAGATAGTTTGCACCACTGCCTTCAAGATGAGCCATTTGGGTTACAACAACCCCATGCAGCACTGCAGGCTTGGGGCAAAGCGGCTGAAAAGCTGCCTGGTGGAAAAGGACCTGGGAGTGCTGGTCAACAGCCACTGAACGCGAGCCAGCATGTGCCCAGGTGGCCAAGAAGGCCAATGGCATCCTGGCCTGTAGAAGGAATAGTGTGGCCAGCAGGATTACGACAGTGATTGTCCCTCTGTACTCGGCTCTGGTGAGGCTGCCCCTCAAATCCTATGTTCAGTTCTGGGCCACTCACTGCAGGAAGGACATTGAGGGACTGGAGAGGGTCCAGAGAAAAGAAATGGAACTGATGAAGGGTCTGGAGCACAAGCATGATGAGGAGCAGCTGAGGGAGCTGGGAGTGTTCTCTGTAAAAGGAGTCTCGGGGGAGACCTCATCACTGTCTACAGCTACCTGAAAGGAGACTGTAGCCAGGTGGGGGTCGGTCTTTTCTCCCAGGTAACAAGTGCTAGGATGAGATGAAAGGGCTTCAAGTTGCCCCATGGGAGGTTTAAATTGGATATTAGTTAAAATTTCTTCATGGAAAGGGTTATCAAGTACTGGAACAGGCTGCCTAGGGAAGTGATGGAATCGTCATCCCTGGTGTGATCAAAAGGTGTGTGGATGTGGTACCTAGGGACATGGTTTAGTGGTGAACACTGCAATGCCAGGTTAGCAGTTGGACTTGATGATCTCAGAGGTCTTTTCCAACTTAAATTATTGCATGATTCTATGAAATGTCTCTCCTTTCCCTCAATAGTGTTTTCCGTCACAGGAAGACTGAGCCTGGGGTGGGTCTTTTCCATCTGTATTCCAACAAAAGGCAAAAGCGTGAGCAACTTCTCCAGGCCTTCAGCCCCCATTGCTCACAGCACTCTACTTCCAGCCCTTCCCAGCACAGCTCAAGGTTGTGAAAGCATAATGGATCCCAAAATATTTCTTGCTGCAAAGTATTCGTTGTGGTAAATGTCGACTATAGCAATAAGGCACCAAAGGCTGTGCATTAGCAAGCTATTAGTGCATGCTGAGAGTGCTCTGGTTGCTTTCTAATGCACACTGCAATGGCCATTATGGAGTATGACTCATTATTTTTACATTTATTTCACATTTTTAAAAATCGTTTTCAAAACACTTTTGCACAATTTCAGGAGATGTGTTTTTTCACAAGGAAAAAGCAGTCCTTACAAACACAATGTGAAGAGAAAATGGTGGGAAGAGATAGTCTTCACTGCTTCTGAGTAAACCTGAAAGTGACTGACTCTTTCCTACCCCACTCCCTTTTAGTGTGGTTTTTTGACTAGCATAGATCGATCTCTCTCCTCACAGAGTCATCCTTCTGCCTTTTCAGGTTCAGTTTATTACTTTGCAGCCATTTTATTTGATTAAAAATAGCATTTTGGCAGGCACATGACATTGGGTTCCTGTGTTTCACACCAGAAAAATCCAAAATGTCCTTAAAAGTAATTTGTTGATCCTGGAAAGCAGGATGCCTTCAGAGGTGAAAGACATCACATGGTCTTTTCTTGAGCTTCTCATTTCTGCTTCTGTCCCATAACTCTCTTTGTTTATCTCCCATCCCCATAAAAACCTGAAATTTTTGGTCATCTGCCTTTTCCTTTTTGGGCACTGAATTCAACTGTGTGACAGCTATTGCACAAAAGGCAGTCGAGGTGTAGGCAGCTTGCAATTACAACTGTTAAGCCTGGTAAGAAAAAGTAAGGTTATGATCAATTAGGCTAGGATTAATTCTGCCTAATTTTAAACACCTAACTGAGGTGTTTAAATTAGGACTGTAATTGCTATAGGCTGCCTTAGTAATAAAGTGAAGGTTAGATGCCTCCCAAATGTGTTTCATCCCACATAAGGGCTAAATCATCTTCTTTTACTGACAAGACTTTACATGACAGCGCTTCTAATTTTATCAGCTAAGTGATACGAGTAATCTGACTTGGGATGAATCTGGGCCCTTTTCTTTTCCCAAGCTCTGCTACACTATTTAATGGTTTGGTGTCTACAGTGTGAATATATATTCTTAAAACATCAACTGTCTTCACAATACTGGAATGTCAAAATAATGGTGTATTTTACTGTTGATATCTGAATAAGATTCTATGGGGTCCTTTGTGAAAATGCCCTGGAGAAAGGATGTTTAAAGAATAGATTGGAAAAAATATAGAAACTTACAAGGTATTTGGCAGGGGAGCATGTAAAGATCACAATTCTTTGCAAAACAATTGTGCATGAGAGTGGGAGAAGGTAGTACTGAAGTGCTGAAGCCAATTTTTGAAATCTAGGATGGTTTAAATATATATGGAATCAGACACTCTGCTACTGAACAAAACTGACACTGAAGGAATATTCAATGTTATGTTACAGCCTCTGAAAACATAGCAAATGTCAGAAATTCCTCTTTTAAAGAGTCCTCACTCTTGTTCAATAACTTCAACTGTCAGAGAGTGGAGCTGTATCAAAAAGGGTTTCACAGAATCAAAAGGTTTGTTTCTTAGCAACTCTGTCAACAAATTTAAATTGCTGCATATCATGGCTGTTCCGTAATCATTTGCATGCAAGATTTGTAAACACAGATTTTTATTGTGCATCCTGTTGTCGTGGCTGGTAGGGAGGCAAAAGGGGACAAATTCTCCAAAGCAGGGACAATGCCAGTACCAAATCCGAACAGGCGAGACTAGGTAAAAGGTTCTGTGATCAGAATCTTTTCTCGTTCACTTTGCTCATGAAGTACAAACTGCAGAGGCAGCAAACCACGTCATAGACGTAGTATTGCAGTAGCCACAATGTCAAAAGACTAAATATTCATTTTGTGATAAAAAATGATGATGAGGATGATGCTTTGGACCTTGTTTACACAGTAATCCAGAGGCCCAGCGGCACTGCACACAAAGTGTACTAGCTAGCTTTAAATACATTTGTTTAATGCTTTGTTATACCAATAGTATTATAGCTCAGGTGATATGTGACTTGATTGCTGGGCATTCACCCGGGATCAGGTTGGAAGAAGGCTTTTGCAGCCCGAACTCCAGGCTGTGCTAGTGCAACTGCTGTTCTAGGGGCTTCAAAGCTTTTCAGATATGAGTCAAGGAACTCCAGTCATGCCTACCTTCGGAGTGCAAGGCTGACATACCTTTGACCCTTTTTTAGTTTTTGCTAATGTCACTAAAGATTGTGGTTAGGGAGTGATGAATATAGTCCATTTTAATTTTTATGCTATTTCAATTTTATTTATTATTTGCTGAGTGCCTATAATGTGCATGCTACTAGAGAACACACTTTATTTAATATAATGCATTTTAGACCCACTTTATATAACAGGCTAAGCATGTATAATATATGTAAGCCTATAAGTCTATATATGCTCAGCATGATGTAAGAGACTGAGAGTACTCACGCGCCATACTTTTATATTTTCAAATTTAATGAATTCATCTTATCCCACACATCTAACGGCTCATATACAAAATCTCAGCTCATTTCATGTAATACCTCTGTTATAGGCATAGAGTTATTTATTTGTATTATAGTAATCCCAGAGGTTCCAGCTCCAAAAAAATAAAAAGCACTATGAAAAATTGGAGCAAGAGACAGCCTTAAAGAATTTGCAGTCTATAAAAGTAAGAAATAAGAGACAGGAAACATAGGCACAAACTGGCAGAGTGACATTCTCAAATTCATTGTCCAGGCATGTGATGGAGACTTGATAGTGTGTTGATTCCTTATCTTTAACCAGTGGGCTGGAAGCCCAACTTACAGTCACTTGGAGTGGTCTGACATCTCTCTCTAATTGATGTAGCTGTGTCCTGAGCTGAGCTTCCATTTTACTGGAGACCCTGAAATTCCCCTTGCTGCACCTTTGTATGTCCAAAAAGTCTATTACATGATAAGAATGCTGGGTGGTGGGCTAGGACATGCCTACCTGCACGTGATCGACAGGGAGATGTATGTTTTGGGCACCTCTCAGCAGTACTTGCTGCTCCTGGATGTAGGAGTCAGGAGTGTGAGGACCCAAAAATTTCCAGAACAATCTATGAAACTTTGTCCAGCCCAAATATATTAGATCAGGTTTTCTCTATATTTGGCTCTGTCCCTGATATGGCTTTACTCCTTCCTTGTTGTCCCTTATGCCTACTTTAGGATCCCTGCACTCACTGCCTGTGAAATGGATAACTCATGGTATCATCAGAATAGGCCAAATCCCAAAGCTAAACAAAGCCCAGACCTGTTTAGTGAAACAAACATTAGTGAGGAGAGTTTGAAATTCTCAAGAAGTCTCAAATTCAGATATACATCAATCTGAAAATGTATATTCTCCATGGGTGTCACAACTAAGAACCACCAGATGTGATAGTCCAGAAAGAGATGGTTGTGCCTGTTTTTTAGCCTGGCCCTAGATGACTTCGCCTGATAGGAAAACTTTTCCCCTGCACCTTCTTAAATGAGAAGAAATACAAAGCCCAGTGCATACTATTGATCAGGTGAGAGACTACAGGAAAATCTAAAGCCAGAGCAGAGGAACAGATGACAAAATCCATTTTTCTGGCTTGTGGAGAATACAATGAAAATCTTAGTTCTACTAACCAGAATAAAAAAAGAACAAATTTAATTCAAATACACTAGTCAAAACAAAAAGACGGTCCTTCCAAGCAGTTGTTAGAGATGATGGGAGTAGGTTAGTATTTAATAGAGCTGAGCAGTACCACAATTCAGTGCAGTTGTTTTTTAACACTAGGATCTAACTTTGGCTCAAGTCACAAATGAAAACACTTTTGCTGCAATCCTGTCTAATTCCCAGGAGCACCTATACAGTTTGGAACAGCAGACAGTCCCTTCTCAGAATATGACTAAGTCAAGATTCCAGCCTTGCCAGAGACTGACTCACTGAGAAGGGATAAAAGCTGTCAAAACTCAGCATCTGCCAGGATCAGTCCAGAAACGACAAGAAAAGCTGGGCCTAAATGAAGGTTAAATGCAGGACTCCAGAAATTTTGCACAATACAGTCTTATTCTGAGTCCTCGTAGAAAGTGTTATAAGTCTTAAATTCTTATATTTGGGAGTACTCAAATAACTGCAGTTTTCTCAAACCTTAAATAAAGTTGACAGTCGAGTGCCCAGTCACAGATGTGACAACTGTTCAGAATGAAAGTGCATCCGATGTCGTGATGAATTTCATGCCACTTCCTGTCCTTGTGGTAATCTACTAAAAATGACTTAACCTTATTCTTTGTTTTATGGCTTAACAGCCTAGAAAACAACAAAGCAACTGTTGTTGTCAATTGCTATCTAATTATTATGTGGGGAGTTTGTTAAGATGTACTTCAGGGAATGGTTATGACATAATCCCCATGACAGACACACGACTGTAAATCAAGAAAGAAATAGATGTCAGAGTGAGAGGACAAACACTCTGTGTGCTGCAGCTCTGGGTGTAGATGTAGGACTGTTTGTGCTGCTTCTCAGAAACATCTCCAGAGTTCCAGGAAGGAATAGGTGTCACACCAACATAGACAAACGTGTCTTTTTCCACCAGAGTAGCAATGTTGATTGATTTTCTGATGATGCTTATTGATTTTCTGATGATGGTGTGCACCTCAACGTTACAACAGAGGAACACAAACAATTGCCCATCTTCTGGGTATGATGAATAACAGAGTTCCATAACTTCGGGAGGACACTATCAAAGGCTCTTCTTGAGAAGGAACTAAACTCTGGCTACTACAGGGCTGACACTAACAGACATAGGTAAGGTCTCACAAAAAAAGTCTTCCAAATAGTACTTGATAAATCACTTGTTTCTAGAATAAGTTACTCTCTTTAATACTACCGTTTTCTTTATTGACAAATTCTGTCTTCTGCTGCATTCAAATTTTGGTGCAAGCTTTACAGCCAGAAAAGGCTGACATCTCTTGAACTGTTCCTTGACTTTGTTGTCTGTCCTCAGACTGTAGCAAGCTGGGGTATGGAAGTGTCATATCCACAGAGCTCCAAGCTGCACTCCCATCCTCAGAAGCATTGTATTTCCCAAAAAGTGATCTTCACAGCACTGTTAGTTCATAATCTGTCCCACTTTTCATTCTTTTCATAAGTGTGTGGATTCATATGCAAGAAATGGTCATTATGATTATCCCATCCAATCTTGTGTTTAGCACTCACAATAAGTTTCTTTTAAAATATTCCACTTTGCAATAGAGAAAAATCTCAGGGGAAAAGGAAAACAAAAACAATATTAACTAAAAATTGTTAGCAATTAAAAAAATGTTACCACCAGCCCCCAGAAATTGGTCCAGTGGTTAGTTTGCTCGGTATTAAAGATCTTTGTATTTTATGTATGATTTTTTTTCCCCACAGGATTTTTATTCCTTGGTTAAAGGTCAAAAGAACCTTCATTATCAGAGTTCTGCTTTCCATATAGGTTCTTATTGGCTGAGATCACGGTAGATCAGGCATTTTTAAAAATAGATTTAGCTCCATAATTCTTTCATTATAGCAGGTTCTTTACAGAATTCTTGATGCTCTTTTCTAAACCTTAATTTTCCTAAAATCCCTTTTGAGATATATATACAGAATTTCAATAGCAATAAAAATGCTTCCAAGCAAGTGCAAGCAAAAGTGATTTAATCTCTCCAACTGCTACTTGAGATAGATCTCTTTATACAAACAACAACAGTTGCCCTTTTGCTGAACAGCAGCACTGAACACTGATTCCCTTCCTTTGATATCTCACCCTTCTTCTGGAGTTACAGCTTCAAAGGATTTTCCTGTCTTGTGATATGACCTGCAGTCTATGTTTTAAAACACAATATATGCATCTGTATCTGTAATACTTATTCCTGTTTGCATGAGTGCTTATTATTTGTAGTTCTGCAGCTCTTTGGTTATCTTTGGAACCGCTGCTTCTGCACCCGGCGTGTGTCAAGCACTATCGTGCTTGTGATGGTGTGTGCCCATGCAATCTGCTCACTGGCTCTCCTCTAAGTTTCTTACATAGTGCAAAACACTATGTCCAGGTAGGCATTACCTCATATACTTCAGGAATTTGTTCCTTCTTTGCATCATCCCTCTTTTTAAAAACTTCTTTTGTGTGGTTGAAGAAACCTTTGCAGCCCCACTTCTAAGGAAGGCTTTGATCAACAGAAATAGGGTGACTTCCCTTGTCACAGGCAGCACATAAGTCACCTTTTCCTCCCAGAAATGCAGTATGCATATGCCAGAATAAATTCAGAACTGTCTTTGCTTGTACCCTGTGAATCACGACTAAGTTTGATGAGCACACAATTTTTCCAACCAGGACAAATATTACCTTTAAATTCAAACCGAGGTCTTGTTTAGCCTTCCGTCTGGCATGGGTTCCCACATAATCCTTTATCAAAACTCAAAAATTCTTATTTTTCTTTTGTTTTAAACAAGTTGGTTTTTTTTCCATTCGAACTGCAGTTTTTGTTTCATCCTAAGAAATAACAGCAAATTAAGCTGCGCTTTTTTTTTTTTTTTTTTTTGGGTGCAGGCTGTGATCAAAATGCTAAAAATGGCTTTGGGTCTGGAAATGGGGCTATGAATCATAAAACTTCTGTTTCTGGTTCATTTTAACTGCAACATACTTGTCCTTCTGGAGTTATTGTCTGTCTTATTCATGTGAAGACCAGATGTGTGGATCCCGATGTCTCTTACAGTTGAATCATCTGTATTTGCAATTGCAAGTGTCACAGAAACACCTTCTCCTGTTTGAAGGCTTCTCATTTCAAGCTTTCTTGATTTCCCCACTCAAGACAGAGGAATGCTGTACCATCTGCAAGCCTTGGGCACTTTGCCAGTAAAACTGCTGTCTGAAATAATTTCCAGCTTCACATTGAATTTTTCATGGAAATACGAGCTCTGCTTAGGTGCCTTCTAATATGCAGTATTAAAAGGCTATAAACAAATGCTGGAACTTAAGCCATGCACATGAAGCTATTGTTCTGAACATGGAGCTTGTTTTGCTAGTCATCACACATGAGATGCTCAAGAGTATTGCTGGTTTATGCCATCCATTTCTACTGGGTACTTGGAGTGAGGCCCATCTGTGTGGTGGACCCTGAGAACAACAAACTCTCATTTGCTTTGGGCTGTTGGTGGACTGAACTTTTAACTGTCTTTTCTTGCACCATTTTGCAATTTATAATGGTGTTAGAGGAATTTAAATGCTGCCCACTTAATGTTTCTCTCTTTATTTTTACCTCAGACCATAAACACCCACTTATCTTGACAAATAATGTTAAATATTTTGCTGAAATAAAGTTTTGATCAAGTAACAAGCATGTGGGTCAGAAAATATTTAAATCTTTACCCCCAACTCTGTCCTCGCTCCTCACTAGGCTGCTGATCAGATTTAGGAGCCAATATGATTGAAATTCACTACACTGACTGTAATAAGCATCTCTCAAGGACCAAGCACGGCAGCAAGATCACAATAATAATAATAAATTAATATGTGGGAATAAGTGCTCTTTACTTTTATTTGTTATAGTGACCCATGAACTTTCTGCTGCTTCTGTCATTGCCATCAACCCTGCAATATGCTTCCAGATCTCCACCAGCAGGATGTTTCACACTGCAGAGCACTTTCCATTTTCAAACACAGTAAATCCACTCATTATTACTAAACAAATCAGCAAATTAAATACATCAGAGGAAGCACTAAGTTAGACAGATTCTCCTATGGCTATCTGCCTTGGTGGAGCTGACATAAACTCGGTATTGACTTTATTAATGAATCCACCTCCAGCCACAAATTTTTATGCAAACTGTCATGGGAACTCTGGCATAAACCGCATTTTCCTGCACTTCATGCAGTTATGGTCTACAGCTGCTACAATACTTGCAGGAAAATATTTTGTGGAAGCATCTGCCGCCCAGACACTTCAGTGCCTGAGCTGCAAGCCTCTGTCCCTTACATGCAGCTCTAAACAAGCCTCTGTTTCCAAAACTCAGTTGTAAATGCAAGGTCTACTGAAGAAACACAGCAATGAAACAGGTGACTTGGCCAATAGCTTCATCAGAAGCTGTTTAACCCATGCAGCTTATCCTAGGTTAGTGCTGGATGCTCCTTGGATCATGGGACATTTGTCTGGTCTTGTGGAAGGTGCCTCTGCCCGTGTCAGGGGTGCCAGAACAGATGATCTTTAAGGTCCACTCCAACCCAAACAATTCTACGATTCTAGGACTGTAGGGAAACGTTACCAGCCACTTTGCCCCCTGTGGTAGAACTTATCTGCTGGGACCATTGTAGCTCTTGCTGTCTCTACATGGCCTGGCAGTGCTCTTGCCTTCCTTTTGGTGGGAAAGGTTTTTCTGCAGTTGGATACAAGACCTCAGACAAACAAAAAAGGGATTATATACTACAGATATGCAAGGGGGATCTCACCCAAAGCTGGTTTGCAACATTGGTTCTGAGGGTAATTTACAGATTGGACTAAAGTACCAACTGGACAGATTTCTCTTATAATTTTTCTGACTGGATTGTTTGTTTCACTTTATCCAGCAAGATTACTTCTTACTTTATTTAGATTTTTTTTTTTAAACAGCACCTGCACAGTGATCCAATGAAACCTAAATAATTATTGTTTCTTTTAATTCAAGTACATGTAATAATTAAAATAAATAATAATGAATATATTCTCCCTGAATGAGAAAAATAAATGTATATAAACCAGATGAGGAATGCCTGATGAATTATCTTTACTCCTACAGCACTGATGAAGACAAGCATATCACTGTTGTTTATCTGAAGTCTTTTAAGCCTTTCATCTAGTGATAAAACACTGAGAGGTCTGTTTGTTATGAGGAATATCAAACATACATTTCTGATACTATCTGGAACCACTGGTAATAGCTGTTGTCCACAGTAGATATTGAACACAGGCATTTAACCCCCCCAAACCTTTCTTAATAGATGCTGTTAGTGTGGGCTTTCATAGCCCTGCAGTAATCATATTCGTTGTAATTGACCCACTCTCTTAGCTACAGCAAAAGAAAAAAAATCCTCAGAGTTACGTTAGCTGTCGCTTAAATTTACACACTAAACACTGTGAAATAATGTTTTTTTCCAGACAGATGGTGTTACCAAAAGGAAAGAAACATGAGAATCTCTAATATTGAAGAGTCTACTGCCCATTTTCTTAATCTTCCTGAATGAATGTTTGAGCTTATTATACTAATAGAAGCCTGCCAAGTCTTTGGATTTATTGCTCTAAATCAGTGGAGTCATTGTCATTATTAGACCAGTTGCTAGTCAATACTTAAAAGCATTCATTAGCTGCAAATGACAGAAATGGTAGTACACTATAGATTTTTTTTATTGTTGTCCAGAATGCATGCTTCCTATTGAAGGGAATAATGAGAGAAGGATTAAGTGAGAGGTCAGTAAGGATTTTACTGATAACGGGAACAATGCAGTATGAATCCCTGTGCTATTCCAGACTCTTTTCTCATTTTCCTCATTTTTTGCTATGCATGCAAAGTTGAAGACAATAGGAAGTATTAGTAGTTTCTGTGGGTAACTGGCGCATCTGCCTTTAACAAGAGTCTGCATGTTGTAATTTGAAATGAAATGATTTCAGTGAAAAATGTGAGTAGTAATTGCTTTTCTGCTCTTGGATGGCCTGTTTTATTTGTAGTACAAGGTTCACGAGCTACTTTTTGGTTCTGCCATCCCTCAAGCTTGGGCCTTTTCTCAGCTGTGGAGATTTGTTCTGATTCAGCATGTTAAGAGCCAAGGTCCCGAGCTGGGCTTCTCAAAGGTACTGGGCTGGGTCTTCCCCTCGTACAGCCCCTGCCTGGGATCTAGGCACCTAAATCCTTTAGGTTCCTTTGAAAACCTCAGCTGCAGTTCCTCCTGAAAGGAATAACAAAGAAGACAGACTTGTCAAAGCAACTGGCACCTAGTAGCTCCCTTTGTTTTCAATGGGAACTGCAGACTAATAAGCCTCCATGAAAATCTTTCTGTTCATTTCTCCTTCTAACTGGGAGCCGAGTTCTTCAGAAATGCTGGCCAACAACTACTACATAAAGATGATATCCTAGGATGACGAGGACTTTGACAGTGCACAACAGTTAAATAAAAACCGCTGAATTCGTGTTATATCTGGAGGTAACTGCGTTCAAACTGCTCTTCACCAGTTAAAGAGAGATGCTCCATTTTTCCTCCCAGCAGACTGACTGCTCTCCTTTCTGCTTTAGACTTAATTCAAAACAATGAAAGGTTCAGATGAACATTTCTTCCAGTACAACATGAACATGATGACACAATAACCAAAATAATTATAGTCCTGGAACATTATTTTCTTTTTAAGCAGTCTGAGTCTCCTAGAGAAGAGCCTGCTTAAATTGGATCTTCAAAGACAAATTTATTGCCACCAAAATAACAGTTGATATTAAAAACAAAACAAAACAAACCCCAAAAACAATAACCTAAAGGGGTCTAAGCTTATTAGTGAAACATTAAGTTTTAAAGATCTAGGCAATTTCCAGAGATCTTATAATTAACAAAGGAAACATTTGGGATGCATTGTATTTTCTGATTGTTAAAACTGTCATAATTCTATTAGCAACTTTAAAAAGAAAATCATTAGAGAAAATATTGTCTCCTTGGAAATTTTCCTCCTTAATTAGCCTGGCTTTAACTCCTCTTTTGATAAAAGGGTTTTCCTTGCTATTTGATGACTGACACGTAAGGACATTGTTCTGAAAATGTCTTCTTGTGCAGATGCTCAACCATAAGTACCTGGGGTATAGAATTTTTTTCCCTATAACTTGGAGACTAATCCATTGATTGTCTCCTTATGTGCGCAGTTTTAACTTATGCAGACAATGCTATTGACTTCAAGAAGTGTGGGTCGGCAGACCAATCCTTAAAAATAGCTTGGTTGAAAAATATTAATTTTAAAGTATGGATACATGGTCAGCTTTGGATAAATGATTCTAACTGCATAAAGTAAAAAAAAAAATGATAAGGGAAAAATGCCTACAACTCTTATTCAGCAAAAGCTCCTGTTTAAATAATTAAAGGAGATTGTGCCCAATGTATAAATTTCTCTACCAGACCCTTTTTTTCCATGGAGAGTTGAAGTTTTGTTGAATCTTCTATTTCTAACTCTGAAGTCAATTTGTAGGAGGTGGTGTGTAAAAGCACTTTAGTAGGGAAAAGCAGCAATCTCAATGCATCAAAGTTAGGTGGTAGCGGGGTTATCGCTCCGTGAAAATCACATAAACATTCCACATATGAAATATTATTCATCAGGGCAAAACCCTCCAAGGGTTTCAAAGATGACAATGGTGTCATGAAACCCTTTTTTGAAAGAGGAAAAATTTATTCCGCTGCTAAGATTGATTCTGTCGCCATGTAGCAGGCAGTGTGACGAGGCAGAGAACGAACATAATTGAGAAGAGAATTAGCAAACCTTAAATATCTGCTGCTGCAATATCATTACCCATAAACTTGCCCTTTTTCCACCCTCTTTTCCCCAAAGACTGACATCCCATAACTGCAGTGAAAAAGAATGTGTTCTTTCGAACAGCTAAATCAACAAGGTCTCACATGAGTAGTGTTGAGTGGTGTGGTTGAATGATTTCATGAAAAACTAATCAAGTATTCATCATTGAGATCAAACACTTCCCAAGTAATTATTATCAAAACCAATTTGATAAGACCTGAAGAAGTGGCACTGCTGATCTAATCAGAAGTAGAACAGAAATAGTTCTCTCAGCTTTTGTAATGTTCAGGTATGAAAGCACAAAAATGTAATTGTATTTTATAATTAAGAATAAGAAAGCTGTCATACTGTAATCAATTATTTCAGATCAATCATAACAATTTTATTTCTTCTGGTTATTTTATAAGAACACGCATTTACAAATTGACTTTTTCAGATATAGGTAATGTAATATGGGCAACAGAAATGCATTCTAGTTTAAAGCTATTTCATTTAAAAAAGGAAGGATTATGTGACTATAATGACTAACAGAACTGGTAAATCCCTATTTACAAATTTTTCATTCTCTATAATAATGATTTCCTTTTATATTAAAATTTAAATACGGAATATTTTTAAAAAGTAAAATGATATTTGCAGTCTCAACAACCTTCTATTTTTGTGTTTTTAACATGATTAAATTCTCAAGGATAATTTACAAATTTTAGGAATTTAAAAATATTTTGCATGTATTTCAAGCTACCAAAGTAGAAATTACAATACCCCAGTCAATTTCCAGGAACGTATTTATGTGGTCATTATTTTCAAGCAAGAGCCAAAACACATTTGAGATGGCACAATTCATCACATTGCCATTACCCTGGTGGATTTTGACAATATAGAATTTCAAACAGATCATATGGGAAAAAAATCCCCATCCTAATAGGCTGATTTACTTAATAATACCAGGCTAGAATCCCTATGCCACTTGCATAAATCTTAATTGGCCCTAATTTTAATGGGTTTATTAGTTTTAGTTCTAAGGTTATTTGATTTCTCAGAAACATTTTTCCATGCAGATCACTGAGTCATATCTGGGTGACAAAAGTCCTTAGAAAAGTGGCCTTTCTTCAGAGTCTCATTTCTTGGATGAGGATCTCAAAAACTCATTTCACAGATTATTTTGTGAATGTTTGAACTATTATGAGCATGTGAATGTGGCTGCCTTTTTTTAAAAAAAAATTAATTGATGAGTAGAATGCCAGTATTTTAAAATAGCTTCCTAATATGTAAATAAGAGTCTGAATGAAAATGAACCATGCTTCTTAAACTTAAGTTCATCATTTTAATGGGTTTTTTTGAGGGCTTATGCCCAGTCTGACTGTAGCCAGGTAAATAAGACAATTTACAGAGAGACTAATAAAAATTAATCAGAATGGAGGAATCTGGTCCAGCCTAAAAGTTAGTGTTACCTACTGGGGAACTACACTGTTTCTATACTAATCTTAAAATTATAGCAACGGCAACAGTTTTTTTTCCCACAGGTTGATCAGTGGAAAAATTGTACGTATTCAGAAATGTCAGAAATTCCTATTATTTGTTTTGTTTTCAAAGAAAGATTATAAGGACCTCTGTAGAAAATAAAGGCCTAAATGTGGTTCGATTTTAGTTTAAGAATTTATTTTCAAGCCTGCAAAATGAAAGGAAGGACATTTTGTTTCAGCAGCGAAAACTATATCCTTTGTCAAAGTGAAATTCTCTACAGCTCTGTGAAAAAAAATCTGGGAAAGTTGTTTCACCACAGAAAATGGCATCTCATCACCTTGTTTCTGCTGATTATCACTGATGACAAACATCAGCGAATCATTCACTTGAAAGAGAAATCTTGCCAGCTTTACTCTTAACAGGAAGGTTCTACACCCAGAAAATTTTCCTAATACAAACTGGTGCCCTTTTGTTTCATACAACTGGCACAACCATTTGTTACAGTCTGATCCATCAAAAAACATATTCTAGTTTCAGCACCTCATAAATAAAAGAACTGCTAATTTCTACAGTACTGTACAAAAAAAAATCCTTAGCTATCAAAGCTATTCAAATGCTATGTAGTTATTTTAAGAAGGCAAAGAACATTTTGCTTCATAGACTGTAGACTGCCTTGACTGGACTCTGTAAGCCCCGTTTCTATAGTTTGAACCCTAGATGATTTCTGGCTGCAATTTTAAGTATTCCTTCACCTCTACAAGCAAGAGCCACTGTGGGTATTGAGGATCCTTTTTACTCCAAACACAAAGACTAATATTTGTTTTTGAAACCATAAAATACTGATAATAGTGAGAAAATGCTTTAAAAAGTGAAACAAAAGCAGTAGGCCTGGATCCTCCAAACTTCATTTGCAAGGGTAGCCCTTTATTTGTAGACAGTTGGTCAGATTATTTGACTCGTTATGAGTACAATAACATGAAGTGACCCAATATTATTTTCTTAAAATTGCTTACTGCATTCATGGCTGCCCATCGAGCACTGGCTGTGTTTAAGACTTCTGCCATTAATACATGAAAGAGAGCACATTATTATTTTCCTTCACTACAGACATTTTTTCAAATGTCCTCTTTTCCTTTAATTGTTGCCATACCTTTGATGATACCTTCCTTTCTCTAATGACTATAAATGTAGTCATAATATTTCAGTCAAGCCCACAGTGAAAAACCACACTGTACTGCTCACCAAAGTCCTTTTGAAAGATATCAGTGACATGGAGTCTTTATTGGCAGAAACGGAAAAGAGACCTAAGATGGTATGTAGCCAGAAAACAGAGCTTCACCTTAACGCATCCGTGGTCCTCTGGCATTTCTAAATGCCCACTCAAGAGCTTCCCTGAGATTTACCAACAGCATGTCTCTGCCCTGCCACAGTTAGAGCAATCATCAGTTTGTGACATTCTAGCGAGACAGGGCAATCTTCCCCATATCTGACCAAGAGTATCTCTAATCTGAAATAATTAGAGAGGATACTAGCTCTGAGCAGCATATTGTGTGTTACATTGTGTGCAAGAGCTGCAGCCATGGGAAATCCACAAATCCAGTAAGACATCTAGGGAGTTTGTACAGTTATGCACACTGACAGATAGTCCTTCACCTATATTCAAAGGTTTCTGACCGCAGGAAGGAGATCAGACCATTATTTGCTTTATCTGAACCAAGAAATTTTTCTTTAGGGAATCTCCCAGAACCTGCTTAAAGCCATGGAGAGCAATGGTAAAACTCCTTTTGTGTTCAACAGAAGTAGTTCTTGGAAAGAAAAAAAGCTTGTGGCCCTTCTGTCTGCTTCACATCAAATTCCTATCAATTTTGTCTAATGTCTTCAGCCGCAGCAGGAGAACTAGATGAGGTCTGGCAGAAAAGACTCTGCAGTAAATTCCCTCTGCCAAGCACTGCCTCTGTGAAACTCGACAAATCACATCACTTGGCTGACTGCTAATTGCCTTTTACTGTTCCTCTGCTGAGGACAGAGCAACTATTCCTGTCTCCCACTTTTGCCTGTTATGTTTGCCTCGATATCCTTTCTTTAGATCACAAACTATTTTTGCTTTGTGTCTGTGTGCTCAGGTTGGGTTAGATGCCGAACTTTCTGGAGAGACTGGAGGTAGGTGCCTTAACTAAACAACCCTCCAGACTACACTGATTCCATCAAATACCATTGGAGACACGTTAAGGAGCTCTGCTCTAGCTACCTTCTTGGTCTGACAGCTGTCAGATAGGACCTTCAAGAGATCCTTACCTTTCTCGAGTAGCAGCTGGAGACAAACTGACACACCTTATGGTACTTAAAATGGCACAAGTTGCCTGTGCAGGGAGACAATTGTATCTAATTTTAGATCATTGCTGACTACAATGGAGTGAAATGCAGCCTGTGTGCTGAGAGCTACATGCAGATGCCTGAATCTTGACCCAAAACTCTCTGTTGGTCTGTCTTCAAGAGTCTGGGATTGATGTGAGGTTATGGAAGATCAGTGGTCTCCAGGAGGTCTGGTATCACATCTGCTAGCTTCGTGCAGAAGTCGTGGACATAACTGGACAGTCTCAAAAGTCATATAAGTCTAGGAAATGGAATATGCTTTTTTTTGTAACACACTCCAAACCTGCCATGTCGGCCATGGCATGCTGGGAAGTTCATTCCCTCAAGTGCTAGAATATTGTAGGCCCAGATTCATTGTCAATTTTTGTTGCTGTACATTTAGACTGTTGATACAGTCCTGTATGTTCAATGGAAATGTTGCCAAGTCACCCTCTGAGGAAGACTGCAATTGCTATTAGAGTAATTTTCTTCTTTTAAATTGGACTTTTACACTAACCATATTATTTCCTGTAAATTATCTACAGAGTCAGATGCCTTTAGGTCATGTACCAGCAAAAATTAGGATTAATGATTCCCTGGTTTAACATGGTTCTTACTAACAAGTGAAGACAAAAACACTGACAAAAATGTATTTTCCTTACATTTCCTGAATTATATTAAATTAGAAAATCAATGTAAGTCACCATGCCTGCTGGTGGTTGGTTGATAAAGCAAAATGTTAACTTTTGGGTTTAGGCTTGAACACTATTTTTTGAGCAAATATCTGTGTGAAATCACTAAAATACCTGGATACAAAGAAAAGAACACACATGCAGAGCCCTTGACCTTACTCACAAATAAAAATAACCCTCCTCAACGCTTCAGCTCAGTCTTCTTAAATATGTTACAAGTACTGCTGAGCATGGACCTTCTACTCTCCACTAATCCTAAATGCTATTTTGACCTGCAATTGTTTAAAAAAAATGTAGTTTTGATACAGTGCCTGTGTTTTCTTAACATAGCTGCCAAAGCACTGCTCTTCCTTGCAGTCAGGCTGCATTACTAAGAACATATAAAAACGAGCTTGGTCTATAGGGAAGCACTACAAGAGAAGGTAAGGCAAACAATGCAAGAAAGATTTGAGATTGCAAGAATGAACCTTAGGGATGAGTAAGGAAGGCTCTGGAATAAAATCATAAAAGATGTGAAAAAGAAGCAAAAGAATAGAAAAGTAACACCACTCCCTAAAGGAGGCAAACGGGGGAAAAAATGGTTTTGGAGAAAATGTAAAGTGAAATGGTGAAGAGACATGACTGCAAAGGACAGAGAAGATGAAGAAGGGATCAAAAAATTCCTCTGAGAGGAGTGTCAGTGGAGAGGAGGAAGAAAAAAATACCTTTATATGAGACACAGTTCCTTATTTGAGTAAACAGAGTTGGTTAATGCTTTTCATACCCAAGAAACCTTTGTTTTTGGTAAGCATTCTAGGCATTATGTTTTAATTTGTTTCCTCACAACATGAGACTTGAATGAAAGCTGTATGTAAATGGCATAGGCTTTTATACCAAATCACATTGCCTGGTATTATAAATGTATCTGACTGACTTTAAATACAGTTTCAAAAACCAATTGTTACTTAAGCTTTTCAATAAAACCGAATAATTGTTTTAAAATGACACTTAAAGCCCCAGTGAAAGTACCAGTAACAAACAGCACAGTAAGTTTAATTAACATATGTTTACTCAGAACTCAATTAAATGGAAACGACTTTCAATTTTTTTAAAATCTTTTCCTTCCAAAAGTTATGGGTTATACAGCCTATTACTCCATAACTCACAGAACTATTGGTACTTTCCCATCTGTTTTCTATCACATTACAGAAGAAATTGCTGTTTGCCTTCTTTCTTGGAAGGGAGGAAATATCGACAAGGCGGAAGGAACTGCTTTCTAATGGTCTATCAATTTTCTCTAAAATATAGATAGGATAGATGGATAGTGAATGGATAAATAGGTAGACTGGGCACTATCACATGACTCCAGGAGCTGAATCTTTAACTTCTGCACCCTTTTCAGACCACAGCTCAGTTAAGCTAACGACAGCTTTGCCTTCATTAAGAGAATCCCAATGAGACTTGCCCAGCTGGGTATCACTAGATACTGCTCAACAGTAAAGACAGAAAAACCTACCTTTTCTCAAACAAAAGAAATGTAAAGCTTGAGGACTTTTAAGATTACATGGAAGTAGAGTAACAGTGTGTATAAAACTATTTCTGCCTCCTTTCCTTAAGATCATAAACATTTACTAAATGCATTCAGAAGAATCCCTAATACCTGTGTGCGGGATGAGGGCAGAACTGGCAAATTTCCAGCAGAAATCTAGACCTTCAAAGTACTCAGTGAGGAAGGGTTTTCTCAGTATGAGCCTCTTGTTAGTCAGCATTTCAGGGTAATAGCCACATTTTGGGCCTCTGTTTTGGCTCATGTGTAACACTGCTGTGCCCCTGTAGGTGAGACAATGTCAGGAGACAAGAGCCTGCACTACAAATGCTCTGTGTGACTTGCAGCCTCCATAGGACCTTGAGTGCCTGTCACTGAGCCTACAGGTAAGATACTTAAAATCACAAATAAATGCATTAAGTTACTTATCTTTATAGCCAATTTTAACATGCTTTAGCCTGGCATTTAAATGTCTAAACCTAACCATTTTGGTCTGGTATGTATAATATTGCCAAGTTGCCTACCTAGCACAGATTTTAATATGCTTTCCTAAGCCCTCTGATGAACTGAGTACTGTGAGGAGATGGTTGTGGAATCAGAGATCTCACACCAAACAATGGGAAGGCAGTGCACACGTGAAACCAAACACAGCTCAGATAGGGATGCAACCGCGCACAGGCGAATGCAGTGGACGTACGTCTCCTCTCCCATGGAGCAGTGCCCCCTTTGCTGAATCATTAAGAGCTCTGTTCTAGTGCATGGAGATAAGTCTGATACTGCTCTTGTTACCTTTCACATGAAATTTAATGTTGACACATGTCTTTCTAAATATTAATTGGAAAAATACATAGCTCGAATGAATACGGAGAAATCAGATTTGTTTTTCACACAGTATAGTACAAAGACTTCAACATAAGTGCAGCAGAGTTAACCAGCTCTGATGATTTTTTTTATACATCTGTAACATTCCTAATAGCAAAATGAAGCCTCAGACTCACTCCTTTGTGGGAAGGAAATCAGTTGAGAACCTGTTCCTAGTGTAAGCCGGGTGCACTAATTGTGAATCATTTTGAGAAGCTGCTCATTGACAGCTTCATGCTGGGAAGTCTAAATTACTCTGTCCCACTTTTCTCAGAGGGAGAGAATCATTTGTGTAGGTCTTTCTACGGCTTGAATCCCAGCCTCCACAAAACAAGATGTGCTAAGTAAGGCAGCAGCATTTAGGAGTCTAATGAATGTGCATACGCAAGTATGAAGACACACTTGTAAGCTGGCTCTGGTAAGGAAGAGTACATTATTCGATGTATCCTCTTTGAAAAAAAATCAATAAAATTCATATACAGTATGCTCATTGTAAAACGACATGTGCTGCATTTAATACTCACTGACGTGACACTTAACAAACAGTCTTGAACTGAGCTCTATTTGCATTTGATTTCTGTCACAGCTTGACAAAAAAGTCTGTTGCTTTCATCTGCTTTTTCTTTTTAACACTTCTAACCAAAGATGCATAGGTGTACCTTGCAGGCAGAATAAAAAGCAAAGTGCCCTCTAAAGGGGTCTCAAACCCCTTTCCCTACATGTTTATAATGTACCCCAATGTTCAATCACTTTCTCAGCCCAGCAGAAATAATAAAGAATAATTTTAAGAGCTCTTGAATATTTGGTGAATATTAATTAAATATACAAGGACAAAAGGGCAGGAAATACAGAACTGTCCCAGCCTTGAATGAGGGAACAGCCTTTTAGTGGAAGCCCACAGAACATCGCAGTGGGAGCAAAAAAGGATCACACAACAAGAACAGAACAAAGCCTAAAAGACAAACGGAGCCAGGTTGTATGAGGAGATTTGAGATATTCTGAACTCACCCCGTGACCAATACCACACATCTCAGACATAAAAATAGGAAGGTTTCCCATATAGCAATGTCTTTTACAGATCTACAGCAGACCCACAGTGCATTGCGTGAGGGGAAACACTTCTAATAGACTCTAACATGTCTGTGAAAATAAGATCAAGGTTTTGACTCTTAGGTTTTGTGATTAATATTTAAGTTATGAATGTTTCCATAATTCTGGTGACTTAGGAAAATGTGAAATGTTTAAAGCACCTGCATTAATTTCTCTCATGCCAAGATGCAGTCACAATAGCAGTATAATTGCGTGCAAACTAAATATGAGCAAACAATGACTGGTTCACATGCTAACAATCCACTTTCTTTGCCTGAGACTGCCAGTTCCGATACTGCCACAGAACTTTGACTCCTTCTGGTTTAACCCACCTCCTGGGCATTCTTCCATTTGCTGGCTTGCCAGAGCTCAGGCAAAACTGCCCAGGGATTGCTGGGTTTTGAAACTGGATCAGAAGTACTGCCTATGTTCCATAAGTGAATCCTAAGTGCCTCAGTGCAAGAAGTACCCAAACAGCAATGCCTAACTTTTCTACTCAGGTGAATTGATGTATCACAGGAATCCAATTTATGTAGGAAGTTTATCTTTACCTACTTATTTCCAGAGATACCATCACTTTGGTCGAAGTGTGTGTCCTGATCCCTTTTCCTCTTCTGCTGAGTAGGAGTCCTGCCATTTCCTTGGGATGTGAACCCTTCAGGTGGTCTCTGATGACTCAGAAAATGTGCTGATCACATTTAATTCATCTCCAAGCACATTTCAAGAACAGTTTAATTGAAACCTCAGCCAAAATACCAGTGAGAGGTAACATCCATGCCCTCCCCATGACGGCATTGTTACTGCGGCAGTTACTCAGAAAATGAAATCCTGACTTCCAGATATGGCTCACTTTGACAGGGTTTCCATTCAATAGCTCCTAATGCCCAGAAAACCACTCTTGTCAGGCTAACAGTGCATAGAGTATGTGTCCAAAACCTGCCCTCTCCTCTAGACTGCACCATCAGAGCTGCACAAACCTCCAGTCCCGCTGGTTAGGCGGGTCACCCTTTCCTCCTCCTTTTCCAAGTATCTTTCCTTAAGATCTGGAAATGTCGTAGAAATGATTGATACAGCCCTGCGTCAGATAGTAAATTCCAAAACAGAAATGGATTTCCAGAATAACTGGGAGGAGGGATAAAGGACATAATCAGAGAAAGAATAGCTGTGAGTTCAAATCCTTTGTGGCAGCTCTGGGAGCTACCAATCTCTGAATGAGCTTCCTGCACTAGCATGATAATATGTCAGTTATCAGAAAAGTTAAGAGAGAGAGAGAGAGAGAGAGAGAGAGGTACAGAAAAGGATTGGTCTTTTCTCTGTGGAAAAGGGGAGTCTCTGAGGGAACTTAATCACAGTATAACAGCACTTGCAGGATGGTTGAAAAGTGGGCAGAGTGTCTCTCTCTTCACAAGGAGCCACATGGAAAAGACGAGGGGCAGTGGGTACAAATTGCAGTGGTAAAAATTTCATCTTGATATAAGAAAGAAATGTTTACAGTGAGACCAGTCAGTTGCTGGAATAATCTCTGCAGGGATGTGGTAGAGTCCTCATCACTGGAAGTTTCAAGATGGAATGGAACCGGTTGATAGACAATGTCATCTAGTCTCCCTTTTCCATGGAAATTTGGACCAGATTATCTTTGGAAGTCCCCGAGAAACTAGGCTGTCATTATTATGATTGTTTTTGACTCCTGTGTACATACTCTGGGCATGTTCACTGGATTTAGTCACCTGGCTCCTGATTTGGGTCACACATGATGGGAAATGTGATTTTTCATTCTAAATAGCATGGCAGTAGCCAGAAGATAGACTCTTAGAAGACCGGGAAAATGTTCAGTAAAAAGGTAAGGAATCTGGAAGGCCAGTTGCCATCTGGAATTTTTGGACTGCAAATTTGACCTAAAATGCTCCTTTGAATGAGATTTTGTCTATTTGAGAAAGAGAGTTACCTTCAAACACCAGCCCCCTAGCCCTCCCATTAAAATCTTCAACAGTGTATGGTTGGTACTTCTTAGTCCCAGTTCCTAGTTTTGCCAGTGAAAATGTTTCCAGAGACTGCAGAGTCAGTCTGCTAATTTGAAGAGATAGAAAAGAGTATTCATTTTAACAGAAACCTGTTCCATTTCGTCACAGAAAATGGGACTCCATATGTACAGTAACTGAATTATTAAGTGGACAGATTATTTGCCTGAGGACATATTTATTTGGCCTAGAAAAAAATCTGTGCATTGTGTTGCAGTAGATGAGTTCTGGCTAATATAAATACTTGCCACAGATTCCCCACTCTTTCCTTTAGCCTGGATTTTAATGCTTATTGCTCTAAACATAAGTGTTCAGAAAACAGACACATGCTGTAGAGATTCATGAAAACACTTGGAAGGCTTTTGCTGCCCAGTTCATCCCATCAGAGAAGGGGGCTCATGTTTGATATGCCTCCTGGGCTCTGGTTCCCCCACAATTTCATGAGTTTAACCATGTGGCCATACCAGCTGGGGACTGTGGGACTGGCCACGAACATTAGGCTGGGCACAGGTTTTAGTTCATTGTGGAATCAAGCCCCCAGCTATCAGATGAATGATGCAAATTCTGCAGCTTTCTGAATCCACACATTTTACCTTGTAAACATTCATGTATAAAATCACTTTTTACAGCCAGTGTTAATTTCAAATTCTGATTATCGAAAGCAGAAAAATGCTTCTGTAATTTATGTAATATTTATTTAAACCATTAAAAGAGAATTTGCTAAGAGCAAGAAGAGCTAACAGATATTACTACTCAAGGGTTTTTAGCAGAAATGAAGCCTTCCTCATAATAGAGTTATGTAAGTCATTCAGAATTTGTAATTTACTGAGTTTCAGTTTTAAATTGTGCTGTTTCTTTTATATACAGATGTAGCAATTTTCTGGTCCCAGTTGAAATGTGTTTTAGTTGTAAGGTTTCAGTGAAAAAACATTTGTCTGTTTCTTAATTAAATATAAGAGTGCTCTTATTCTCTGACTTTTCTCCATAGCAGGAATTTAATTTTCACCCAGCCTGTTTCTTGCCTTTATTTCCCTCAGTTTATCCCGAATTTTCAAGGCTATGTTAATATGTTTTTATTAATTCTATTTTATTTATCCAACCCCTTGCAAAAAAAAAAAAAAAAAAAAAAAAA
>VZTA01017757.1:64099-87860 GCA_013398855.1 Mohoua ochrocephala | reverse complement strand
CAGACTGGGATATATCCCTGATTCAGACTGGTGTGTGGATCCAACACCACCATGCCGTGAGTGCTCTCCAGCTCCCAGCTGGTGTTCATTCGTGCTGAGCCCCGACCATATGTCAGGGTAATATCAAGGCATGCACTCTCCTCTCCTTCTCCTGCCCCTACACACCTCTGTTTCTGCAGCAGGGAGCCACTGTGGTCTCCAGCACACCTCCCTGTCTGGGTTAGGAGCGCTCAGGACCTGTGTGATGCTGGGGCTGATTTCAGATGTAGACATTGGGGTACAGAAGTTGCATTTGTGCTGTTAAAGACAAGAGAGGGGACACATGGGCAAGCTCAAGATCAGAACCACTGCTACTGCTTAGTTCTGGTTTATGCCATCTCTGAGTCCTAAGGATCAAGACCACAACAAATCCGAAAGCATTGTGTCCCAAAGTGATCCAAAGATCAGCGCCTAGCCTGCTCTTATTCAGCAGTGCAGACATGCCCGCCAGTCTGCAAGCAGGCGGCACAAGAGGAGCTCAGAGAGCCAGAAGTTATGGTAGTCACGGGACCCAGTGAGCCACAGGTGGGGACACACTTGGGTTGTCCTGGAAGTAGGCGCAACAAGCTTTTGAGTGATTTGGGAAAGGTATATTCTCACAACTAAGGGATTATAGGATTGAGGAAGTAGAAGGGCAGAGAATGTCAGGAACATGCTACTGGGTTCGTGGCTTGAGGGGAGCAGTAAAGAGAAGGGGAAGAGAGAAAACTAAAAGACCTGATGTCAGGAACATTTGAAGTAAAAGGAACTTGAAACCTTGAGGATCAAGTTTGACTACTCCCCATCCATAGCAATGAATATTTATTAGAAATGAGAATTTTCAAAAGGATTCGTGCATATGAAAAATTCTGCCAATGCAACCTAAGGATGGTTTCTAACAACAGGGCTGGACATGTCAGTGTGGGGGATGTCCAGTCTCAAAAGTGGACAGCATGATGGTAAAAGAAGTTCAGTTAACATGCCAGCCAAGAAAGGAGTGCCAGAGTCTGGAACAAAAGCTGCTATGGCCAGCCTCCTGCCCCATACCTCTGTAATTGTCCAGCTGCCTTGCAGCCCTAAAACACAAACTGAAAGCTCTGCTTCCTGATGCAATTCATCTGATCCTTGTCTTTCTTCATTTATCCTTCTTGTCAGAAGCAACCAAAATTACTGTAACTGCCAGCTCAAAATTGAATAGCAGAACTAACATTCTCTTTTCTGCTGATGAAGGCTGATATTAATAAAGCAGCTTGATTGATAAGATTAGAGAGTTCTATGGATACCTTCTTTTTTTGAAAATGGACTTTGATTAAAAAAGAAGCTTATTCTGTTTCCACTCTTACTGAAAATATTTTTTAGGTTATTTTGTTTCCTGGTTTATCTCTTCTTTTGATCAATAGCTTTCCAATGTTTGCTTGCAATATGGCTAAACTGGTTGGGGTTTCTGCACTTGAAATAGGAGACTTTAATGGTTTTAATGGTACAGTGCTAAGTTCACAAAATTTTCTTTTCTTTTGCCTGATGAAATCAAAAGAAAGAAAACCTACATAGGAAGGTGTTCTTTAAAATATATTTAGGGAAAGGTGTTATACAAATAAATCCTTAAATCCATAAGAGTTTGAATGAAATGATGGCTCATTGATCTCATCAGTCTTGGAAGATTTTCATTGGCTAATGTTCCATTTTGGTGTTCAAAACCAAACTCCTAAATATTCTAGGACAAATACATAATAGATCACTAGAACCAGAACACAAGATCAACAGTTCTGCTTTGAGTAAGAGACTGAACTGGATACCTCTTCCTATCCAGCCTATAATTTTCTTTGAGTCTACAAGTTTATCTAAATATTTCACTCTTTCCCTTTAAATGTAAAAATTGGGTAAGTCAAGTAGTGGCAGAAAATGCCAAAGATGTGAAAGAAAACTGACAGCTGATCATGCAAAAGAAACCTGTTATTTTTTGTCTATATCTCTCTTGGCTTTTGAGGATGGGGAAGGGTAACTGACTCACATATGTCATTTAAAAGTCCTTATATGGAGAAAATACATTTGAAATTAGAGTCTATAGTATTGTGCATAGTATTAAGGTGGCTGCATAATTAGACTGTATTTTGCAGGAAGGTTTTTCCTTTAAAACCTGGTCCAGGATACATTCATAGGTAATTCACATTCATATATAATTTCAAAGAGGCAATTAGTATCAACAGAATGAATTAGTTCCTAAGACAATAATCATTAAAATGTCCTAGAGGTTTGTTAGATATTACAGCCTGTGCACACACTTCATATTAGGTTCCCACAAAGAAGGGTATAGGGATTTTTCTTTTATTTATGTACTTTTCTGTACCTATGAACATTATCTATAGTCACATATGTATATTGCAGTTCTCACTGCAACTAAAGAAGGCCTTGGAATTCACCTTAAGGGTACCTGAGTCTAACTGTATCAGCATAGGCACATATGTTATAAAAGATAAGGATAACCACTAGCTCAAATAAAGCGTGAAATAATGCACAGAATGTAGGACCAAACTGAAAACTTATTGTTTTGGTTGAATTTTGTTCTGAGCCCATGCAGCACATGAGCATCCTTACGCAAAGACCCTCAGACACAAATTCATTCTGTTGACGTGTGAGGTGTCAAAGGCGCATAGCCATCCTAGAGTTCATTTGTAGTCCATAGCCAAGGAATGATACCTGCAGCTTACCTCATCACCGCTTGAGGAACCTCTCAATTATAGGGAGTAAAGAATGGTCATGGTTTTAATTTTAGTGCTTCTTTTCAGGTTTCAGTAAATGGCCTCTTTAATATTCCATAAATCTACATAAAATGTGCAGGTATTTTCTATTCAAAACACAGAAGTTAAGGTTAATGAGGCTGCAGAATACTTATATTCTCATATATTTCTAAACACGCTGTATTGAGAGACCAGTTGATGACTTGCACAAGGCTGTTTTAATTTTTACAGATACTTCATACCTTACGTAGCCAGCATCATCAAATGTAGTAATGAAGTTTGCCTCAGTATTCAACGTGACTCATTCCCTCAACAAATTTTGTACATTATTGTGCAAATAAGAAATGCAAAGTTTCTGGAATAAGAAATAACACAGGGCACTGAACTTGTGCCATTAACCCAAGTGACTCTCTCTTTACACCACCTTCCCTATATGTAAACAGAAACAATCCTTCCAGAAATTTATGTGTTCACATATGCCATGTTCAGTCTTATTTTCCTCTAAAACTCAAATCTTCTACTTGTTACATCACAGCTGGTTGCTGTGGGAATTACTATGATGCCATGAATTAATTTAGGGTGGAAGACAGATAAATTCTTAAGAAGTAAGTACACTCTCATGCAACAGTAATATTGTCATGTCCCTAATGATAAAAATGATAGAAGAAAAAACAAAAGCTACATGACACCCAGACAAAGTGCTTTCAACTAGTTTCAAAGTTTTCCAGAATATATCAATTCCTTTTTAAGCAAATTGTTTTGTACAGAACTCCAATGGGAGCACTAGAAAATTCCCCTCTTCAGCCTACAAATAGATTAATCCTGTAACTGAGGGCTTGAATATATGCACATTCTTATTCAACGTTATCAGTCTCTATCAGTTTTCTCCAAGAAAAAGCTCCATGAATGTGATTTTTACAGAAAAACCTATCCTGTAATTGCTCCTTATTTCCAAATTTCTCTTTCCTGAAGAATTATATTTTATGCCTTTTCTTGAAAAAAAAAAAAAAAGAAATATCTCTTAACAAATATAAAAAACCTACAAACAGGTGAAAAAAGTGTTTGCTATGAAAGGTATGTAAGAAATTGAGCACCCAGTCAGATTATCTGGACATTCCCCTGATATATTGATAACTTTGTATAAAAGACTTGTAACTCTGAGGTAGTTCAATACACATGAAAAGTGATGGTGGTGCTTTTGCATCTAACACATGTTCTGTTGACATGGTGTTTTTTCCTGCTTTATGTACTTTGAGTAAAAGTAATTACAACTTAAGAATACGCCTTAGGTCATCTACAGTCTTCCTCTTACAGTGACAAAATTAATTCTTTGGAGGTAACAAAACCAAAAGAGACAGTACTCAGAATAAATGAGAATAAACTGACAACCTCCCTGTCTTTGTACATTACAACCATTGGGAACTTGAGGCTTCCACACACATGTGGAAATCAGAAGTGGACCCACGCCAGGTGAAGATGTGCTGTGGTAGAGATTACAGTTCTTTCTTCTCTTCACTCTCCCCATCTCCTTTTCTCTGACTCCCAGACAGAATAATAAATAGCAGCCACAAAGAGGGAAGGTTTTGAGCATTTCTTTAAAAGCATGCTATGGCTCTCCCATCGAAGGAGGAAACACTCCTCCTGGATTTGTCACATCTTTCCCAGGGGTAATGTCCCTTTTCTAGACATTCCTAGTTGGGAGGTAGGTTATAACATGACAAACAGAGCTCAGCGCATATAGGGTACTTCTTGTCTAAATCGTGGTTATGAAGGCAGGAAGGGGATTGCAATCACAGTTTTGCACTTAGATATCTTGTACCTGCCTACATCCATGTCTAGGTCTAGATGCCTTACAAACTTCTTATATTAGAAGGAAATTTGGCACTAGTTGAAATTACTGACATTATTTTAACTGGCTCAAACTGAGGTGTAGTAGCACCCTTTAAACGCAGTGGATGGGGAGGAGAAAGAGGCTTTGCACATTGTAATCCTGTGTGCTAACTGGCACAACTGGGTTTCATTCTGACTGTGAACTCTAAGCAGGACTGGAATACAAATAACAATAATGGTGAAAAAGTTAAGTGAGAATCATCAAATGGCATAATGATTGTATCAAGTTTTTACATTTACAGGGATTTGTATTGTGTCTATAAAATCAGGGTAAAATAAACCAATCTGGTACATACCACGTAGTTTTTCTGTGAGAACGGGGGATTATTTCGGAAATTATTATGCTATAAAAATGCTATATAACCTCAGGAGAAGGTTTCATTGATAGTGCTTAGTATTATCAGTATTATCAACTGAGGCTTCGTCAGTTGCAGAAGTTACACAATTCATCTCTTTCAAATTACATGAACTACGTGAGGAATAACTTGTTCTTAAAAATGCACGGAGCTGATTTGGATCTGCGGGGTAGATGTCTTCCTCATTTTTTACTAGTCAATTCTTTGATAACAGCTGAGGCAATCAGGAACTCTCTTACCTGCCTAGCTCATGTTGTCATTTTTTACCCCTCCTTTACATTTAATGAATCCATATATTGATTCCCAAACTACTGGAGATGATTGAGCTTATATATTTTTGCAACAATAAAACAGATCTGAGTTTGCCGATGGAGACAGAAACAGATATGCTAAGAATAGAGAAGTTTAACTTTCAAGGCAGCCTTACATTTATTTCATACTCTAACAACTGTAATAACTGGGTTAGTTGATAAATAGTGTTTGCTTCTTGTATTTCCATCGATATCTCCTGTAAAATATGACCTAGCAGGCACAATCCTTAAATACTTTCTAGATGGGGTATCTAGAAAGTCTGTGGGTTCTGCCAGGTATAAACTGGGGAACCAGCACAAGGCTTTTGACTGACACTGGTCTGAGAACTGGTGGGAGAAAGAGGATTCGACAGACCAGCAGAGCTTCGGAAAGCTTCATAGCGAAAACCTTGTTCTCTAGATTTGGAAACTTGAAACTGCAGTGATGTTCAGAGGGTCCAGGTACTGGATTATTAGCATAAAAAGCAACTTTAGGATGTTGTGGTGGTTTTTAGAATGCCACGTTACATATAGATACTGGTACATAATCCTCAGTCACAAACCTCAAGACTGTGCATGATTTTTAGCCTAATTAGGTAATTCTAAGAATTCTCACGTGTGTGGGTTTTTTGGATCTAAAAAATGGACCAAGATCGAGATGAGTCTCCTGTTCTTGAGTTTTGACACTTCCTTTTCTGTACCTAGTAGACAGTTTTCAGTAGATATGCTTTCAATATTTACACTACTTTTTCGAATTTTTGCACCTCTGCTTTTGAGAAAACTCATGAAATTTAGATGAATCTTTGAAAGTATACTTTATAAAGAAGTAAAATATAAAAAAAGATTTCTGAATTCTAGGCTGAGCTAATACCTTTTAAATGCTTGGATCGTGAGCTAGTAACTGCATATTTTTCATATACATGATATGATAGAATATGATATAATTTTTTATGTCACAAGCTTCCAACTAATACAGCTGCATCAATATATCTCTATAATAAAACAAATAATTAACAGCAACCACAAATTTGAAATTTCATAATCTTGAATTAATACAGTAATTAATTATTCAGGTCTCTGTAAAATCGGAATGATATCTGGGGGGGAGGGGACGGGTTTTTTTTCAGATGCAGGATAAAAACCACCACCTCCTTGGGCAGAGGACCATGACCCAATGGCTGGAAACTCATTACAGGAAAACACAAACATAAGTAATCTAAAAGTATTTTCAGAGTAAAAACCAGTAATAACTCTTGCTGTGAAAACAGTGCATTTCTCCCGTAACAATGTTAAGTGGTCTTTAACGATTCCCTCTGAGCAAGAAACCACTGATGCATTTTGGTTTCCCCATATTTCCTTAACTTATTGGATAAATACATCTCTATTTGCTGTATGGGGTTGTTCTTTAATTTTTACAGTAACTGTGATCTTCAAATTTTGATTCTGGATTGAACTCTCTTGGTCAAATTACAATGCCATGTGTTTCATAAATTGCATTTGTAGCTGTTAGCCTCAGCAGTTTGCCTCTCAGCAGTCATGGAGCTGTGTATTTTTAAAAATGTAATAAACACCATCCACACAAACTCTAGATGATGTTTCCCGTAAAAGCATTTTCAAAGCACTCTGGCCCAGCTACTGGATTTTACTGGAGTGAAATGTACTTTTAGTCTTCTTCCTAATGCTTTCCCCTCCTGGCACATAAGATACCAAGGTATTTATAGTTACCCTCCATTTCTTCACTTCCAATGTTATTTCACTGTGTTAAGAAAATAAACCAAGTCATCTATGCATATCTATGTATATCTTTAGTCCTCAAGCTTTATATAATTTCAGTCTGCAAAAGCAATGACTTTTAGATTTAAAAATCAACTTACTTAAAAAATACATAGGGCATCTTGAGGCATCTTCTTTCACCACGTTTGTGAAGATAGCCACCCATTAAATCATGAAATGTTACACTTTCTATATCACCTAGAAAAGCAAGTTCTAGGGGAAAGAGAGTAGTAACCATGGACTTGCCTTGCAGAGCTGTTTTCTCTAATCAGCACATAACCACAAAACTCTGTGAAGGTTCATCTGGCATTTTCAAAGGTGTAATCATCTGTTTTTCTGCCCAGCTGTATTCTGCTACAGACAAAATTCCATTATGGCCATTACTTTACCAGAACACTCCCCGGTTTCACAGCAATACACCCCAACATTTAATCAGATCTTTGTCGCACTTTGTGCACACCATGGCACCATGCAAAAACAGTTGTTCTAATGAATTGCTTTTCCCTTTTGGTGAATTTATTCAAATATTTATAAATCCTCTGCTATAAATGTGTCCAAAGAGCCTTTGGATTCAACCCTCACAAAAACACTGGGAGTGTCTGGCCATGGCAGTTGTCCCCATCTTCTGACTGCCCATCAGTTTATCAACTTCACTTGTCCTCCTGGCTAGTTTTACCCCGGTCACTCCCTTCTTCATTCGGACCAAATCAACTGAGGAAATCAGAGGGGAGCATACTTATCTGCAAACTCTCCTCTAGGGCCACTTTAGGCTTCTATCAAACACCTTTAACTCCAGATAGTCCTGCTTCAATCATGTGTTACTACAAGACATCAGGAAAAGGATTTCACGTGCAACAGTATAATCTCTGAAAGTCCAAGACATTGCCCAGCTGACATAACAACACTGAGGTTTTATGTATGCTGCTACTTTCAAGCACATTTATTACACTTAAAAATTAATAGCGTTTGGTTTTTAAATATTGCTTCATAGTAACTGTATGTCAAAGTTGATCAAAACTTCTCCATACCCCAAGAGCAAATGTTTTGAAACCAGCTAGTGTCAACTGCACTGGTTAATTTATGCACTGATATTCACATCAAGTGTAACAAGACCATGTATTCTCTCTTCCTCAGCTATAATTTTAAAATGTTAATTCTTGTACATTGATCTTTTCCAACAGCCAAACTCCCTGAAAAACTCAGCCAGCTAAAAAATAATGCCCCATCATGTTTTCAACTAATAGTAACGATCTGTGTAAAAAAGCATCAGAGTTTCTGCTCCTTTGCCTCAATTATAAAACAGGAATAGTGGAAGGCTCCCACAGAGAACAGACTGAAAAGCAACACTAGCCCTGGCACGACTGTGTTGCTGTGATCCCAGAGGAGAGGCAAGTGGACATCTGGGAGAGGAATGCCTACTTTAATCTTCCTAATGCACCTTTTTTTTCTATGAACGTGCTATGTTATACCCCATGCACTATTTAAAACTTGGGTTACCTAATAGCCCCTTACATGCTATAGGTACGCTGTTAAAAAGAGGATAAAGATTTCACCCGTGTCAGTTACCTGGCAGCTATTGCATTAATCTCCACTCTCAGTGTCCCAGCAGCATCAAAAGTGCACCCAGTGAAGTCACTAGCTTGGCCTTTAAGATTCTGAGGAGATTTTGTGTTTCTAAGTGCACTGAGCTCAGCGGAAGTGGCAGATAGTGGGGTATTTCTAAGGGTAGTCCCTTTTTCAGACCTGAGTGGTCTGCAGACCACAGGCATTATAGGCTTTGTATTCCACAGAACTGGGGTGTTCCAGTTTTTCATATCTCTGATAAGGGAAGAACAAGAGGTTCTTCCATGCACTTTTTGTATGGTCTTTATTGGTTGATCTCAATGGGATTGTCCCTCTGTCTTCAACAACTGATTTAGCCTGTGTGTTTTCTTTTTGGTTTTACACTCATATTCATCATGATCTTTGTTTGCAAATGGTTGAAAATCTCTTGATGTCTGGACAAATAAATAAAGGTGAACCTTTCTTCTGAATGCAGGTGTAACAAGATATACTTCTTTATGTAATATAGCTACTTGGCAAATAATCTTCCTTTTCATTATTACAGCTGGTAATGTAAAATTTAAACTGAATATCACGCTATGTTTTTGCTGCCAATTCTGTCTACATAATATGATCCATATTCTTTTTAGCTATTTTCCTTCAGCATAAGACAGAAACATTTGCACTGTAAGCCATTTGAATATATATATATTTTTAATGTTGTTTGTACAGGATTTCTTCAGTGTTCCTAGATGGACTTGCACTCCTTTCCATGCCGATGAATAACAGCAGGTTCAACTGTACCTGTGTCCCCTTGAATCTGGTAGTCAGGAAAGACTGACAGAAAGGCTCTCTGAAAGAAGGCAATTTGCCCCCCCTGGCAGAGGGACTTCCCACTTTCTCCTTTGGTCCATCAGTCACAGAGCTTAAGCACAAAAATCTCTCAGGTGCTCTTGAACTTGGTGTGCTGAGATGATAAAGAGCTTCTCAGATGAGAAAGTTTCAGTCATTTAGAAGCCACTTCTGTCACCAGCAGTAGTATTTTTATCTCAGTAAATCCCATTTACTGATGATGCCACAAGTCACAGTCAAAAGCCCAGACAGGGAAGCAAACCAAAACATCTCCACAGGGATTTAGTCTTACCGACCTATGCATAATATGTTTACAGCACTCTGTACAGCACCAAATTAACATACAGTCTTCTCTCACTGGAGGCACTACTTGTGCACTCCTCAGCTTGTTCCGTCATTTGATTTATCTCAGGTTATAGAAAGGAAGAGCTCTTCCTCCCTGCAGTAGCCAAAAACCTTCCATACACTCTCACTTTAGCACTTATGCATCCCTATCTTATAGGGAAGTAGTAAAGAGTTTTGGGTTTTCACAAGCAGAAGACATCCCAAAAAGAGAACACCCAACTTCTCTAAAGAATGATGCATGTGTCCCCTCCCCATACAGATGACCTTTATTCTGCCTGACTAAATACAAGCACCTAAGTGAGATGCCCAGTCAGCCTAAACTTTTTTATAGAGAAGGCAGAGAAAGAACATGACCAGATAATGGTTTGGGGTGGTTTTTTTGGTGAGTCAAATGACATCAACAGTAGGTATGTGGGAGTACAGGGCAACTGTGTTTCCACTTGGCTATCTCATACTTGAAATTAGGCTGGATGCAGATCAAATATTCTCCAGTGAGATGGACTGAATCTTCCTTGTGTGCATCAATCTCCATACAAAACTTTCAGAAACTTACAAATAGTTCAAGTAATACTTTTAAAAGTGGTAGGACCAGGGTAAGATTTTTCCCGTTTATCACATGAGAAGAGTAAAGTTCTATATAATACATGTCCCAGGCTTAAAAAGGAAAGTAGCATGGTACTTGGCTCACATCATATATTGAAAATTACCTCTCATGCAGCAACTAAATCACCCTCCTCTAACATGGAATTCTTGCATGCTGTGGTTGTTGTTCTGTAGAAAAAAACCCTGTAAATCATAAATTCTGTAACTAATGTAGCCAGACAGACTTACACTTGTAGCTCTTCCTCTTTTTTTCAGGATTTCGAATGTATTTAAATCATGGAATCATAGAATCAGAATACGCTGAGTTGGAAGGGATACATCAGGATCATCGAGTCCAACTCCTGTACATTAACAACTTTTACTTGTCAATGTAATTAACATTCCTTGATATCACTGTTGTCACTGTTTTTGACAAGCAGTACACTCCGTCCATGAACATTCATTTTTGTACAGAAGTTTTGAGAACCTCCAGGACCTCAATATGAGACCACAATGCTCAGACTGGGACCTTCATAGCCTGAGTGGACTGATGAAGCAGTATCTGCATTAGAGATGCCTAGTGCTCTTTATAGCTCTCCTTCTTTACTTTCTTTCCTTTGCTATTACTGTAAAAGACCAAATCTATCGTCGGTATAGCTGCTCTGAAGCCAGTGAAGTTACTTCAGGGATGAATGTGACCCATTTTATGCTTTTCAAGAACCCAACTAAAAATAAATGTCACATCCCCGTCACAGCTCTAATGCTGTTCAGAGGACAGATGTACAATACATCTTTGTCTTCTTCCTGCTCGTAACGAGCAGTGTAGGTCATCTGCATCATTAACATTTGCAGCTGATGCATTTGTGCAGTCTGTATACACTTCTTGGAACTGCACAGACCTTCTCATTGTTTTCAGAACCTTGATTTTTCGTAGTATTATCATCATCCAAATGTATTTAAGGATGAAACTATTAGAAACACAATTGGTGAATTAATGTCATGAGGACTGCTGCTGGCAGCTCATCAATTTTTGATATGCCACTCAGACAAATGAAACATAAGCCACCCAGAACAAGGGGACCTTTTGACACTTCAAAGGAAACCCCTATGGGTGGTTTCCTCTTGAAGCTGCACTAAACTGGCTCAATCTCCTCAGCTGGAAGCTGCCAATGTCTCATTAACCCCTAAACAGGCCCTGCATGAGCTTTTCTTTTCAGCTATAATTATGCCATGCACTCCTGTTATGCTGTACTGAATTGCAACACTGTCACCAGCACATTATAAACATCCACCCTAATTGAAAAGCAGATTAGACTCGTGTTAATTAGTGGAAAAGCCCGCCCACTTGCATGCATTATGATTGCCTCTTAAATACTGAGGATGTTGAAATCCCTCAGAAAGACAAGGCAGACTTAATTGCAATAACCTGCAAATTAAGTTTAATTTACTTTAAATTTACCGGTTTAGCAGGCTCATTTGATGGTGTTAATGTTCTAGCAAATTAATTATCTGAATTAGTCATGCCTGGTGGAGTTTTGCAGCAGAATACATTGTACAGTGGCCTATTAATAACAGACAAACAGGACAGGATTAATGAGAAGATTATGCTAAAGTTTTTTTTTTTAAAAACGAGGATCTTTCATGATTTCAAATATAATCACCCAAGTGCAAATACAGACACAGAATATAAACAAACTGAAATTTATTACACTCTATGGCATGCCATCTAGGAGAAACAGTAAAACATTACCGGTGAAATATTTGATAGAAAGAAGCTTCTTCTATGCACTCAAGTAGATCACTTCTCACAGCAAACCATTTCCCATTATCTGGTATCTCTCTATGAGACTTCAAATACGTAAGTGCTTTCGAGAGTATTTGTACTATAGAGAGAGAGCTGATAAATAAATTAGAAATAACATCTCATACGTTAATTCCATAGTCCACTTTGTGGCTTATGAGGCAGTAGAATTGCCTTTTTGTATTCCATTGCTAACCACTGTCTGCTCCAGTTTAAAAAAAAAAGAAGAAGAAAAAAATAAAAAGAAAAATACCCTCCCCAGAGATATAGCTGCAAGTAAACTGCAAAAAGCAGCATCCTTACTTGCCTCTGCTCCTTATAAAAACACAAGTTGAGAAAAATATCTTCTAATAGCCTTTGGAATAGCTCTCAAAATAAAGATATAATTGGCTTTGTAAACATTGTCAAAGTACAATCATTCACCCTGCAGAAAGTGTTGTCTGACACTGTGAGAAACGAAGATAGCAGTGACAAATATCCTTTTTAGCTGGTCTTGATCATGAAAGTTTAGTCTGCTTATGTGTTAAGTGTTGCCTCCTCCATTAGGGTCCACAGCCATCCCAAATATAATGAGGTATATTAAATTCAACTCTGTCTCCCTATGGACGACAGGAAAAGCCTGTGGGAGCACGAAAGATAATCCTTGATGAGTGTGAACTGAATGTGATTGAATATAAAACTCTGTATTATTGATTGGAATGTGTATGTTAAAGCCATCGGTCACAGAGAGTAGCTGTGTCTTGTGTTGGCTTCAAAGGGCTCTCAGGCTGGTGCGCAGTGCCCAGTGAAAACACCCAAATTTACATTATTCTTGCATGTAGTGTAATGCCTGGAAAATAAAAACGTCACCCCTTGAAAAGAAAGACTGAACGATGCATTCCTTAAAAACAGATTATCTCATTAAAGAATGAAAGGTCTGGTAAGAGAAAAAAATATGCATGGTTGCTTTATGGGATATATTTTAATTTTTGAGGAAAAAAAATAAAATAAAAAAAATGGTTTCAATATATTTTTGGTATTGTACTGATATATCATGTAGACCCTTTCTGCTTTTCTTATTATTTCTTCCTCCCTCTCAGATAAAATTACAGTTTGAAGCACTAAATGAAACTGGCACAAAAGCAGCCATTATTAAAACTGGGCTGAAAAACGAAAAAAAAAAAAGAGAGTAATTCTGCTTTAAAAAGCTTGTACAGGAAGGGCTGAGATGACTTTAGTAAGAACCCGTAGGGAATAGGAACTACACAATGAAGGAAATGGATTCCTGTGACACATAAACAAAAGGCAAATGACTAATATATTTACATATAACATGTGGTGTATTCATTGCACACCATGGTGACAGAATTGTTTATTTCATTTATAATTTATACAGCAAAACCTTATTATATGTGTAACTAATTTGCCTGATGATAATATGCAGTAGTAGATTAGGTTTCCATTATATTCTGTCATTAAGAACAAAAGATTTTCATTCGTTGGTTAATTTTTTTTCTTAGTTCCCATCCCATGGAACACACCCTATACATGGGTACATTTCTCTTAAATCACTACGATGCTGAGCTAAGTAGAAAGTAGCAAGGAACTTCTGAAAAAAAAAAACCCTATAAAATGCCTCACACACAAATCCACTTTAAATACTCTTTGCTTCTGGAAATTCTTATGGTGTCAGTAATGACAATATAGAAAGAGCCTTTCACGGGAGATGTGCATGTACCAAAAAAAGAAATAGAATAAACGTAGGCTCCAGAAAAGCTTTTCTCTGCAAGAGGGGAAAAAAATAATCAAACATTTTACCAGAAGCAGCATTAGAATGTGTGACTAGACAGTTCATCTCAGACTACAGGGAGCGGGTGGGTGGGTAGGCAGTGATGAGGGAATTATCTTGATGTATTTTCCACTGTGGCACACAAGACAGTGCAATTCTCTGAAAGGAATTGCTAGCACCAAGCCAGTAATTCCCCTCTGTGGTATTACAGAGTGTGTGTGTTACAAAGAGGGAAGGGAGTGTGGGGGAGAGAACCCTGCCAAGTGCTGTACATGTTTCCAACACTGTGAAGCATGTATGACCTTGAATTAATACAAAATATGCTGATCAAAACATGAATGCTGTGTCAGAAGCACGCATACATGTACATATGTTGAATTTATATCTTTGTTACCTTCCAGAGAACAAAACCCAACCCTAATAGATTTGTTAGGCTGTGTAGTTGCTTAACCCTTTGCAAGTCTAGTTTGCATCGTATAGTGAAATCAGCCTATTGCAGAAAAGGAGAAAGATGCTTTCAAACAATAGGGGATGTTTTCCTCTCTAACTCAGAGCTCTAAAGCACCTTTTAAAACAGCAGGTCATAGCATTTTAGTCTAAAAATCTGTTCAAAGATGTCATAGTTTCTAAAGCATGTGCTAATACAAGGACTTTGTATAAAGTGACACTCAGAGTTGTACACTCAGGGTGTACACAAAAAAATGAAATTTTTGCAACCTAAATTAATGTACTGCAAAAATATCTCCTCGTGGACACCCTGCCAGTCATCAGAGCCATCATTTGTTGACCATGAATACAGACAAGTCTGAAAGTTCAGGGAGCAGTTGAAAAAGTGCATCTCAGCAAGCAGAGAGTGAGCAGGTATTGGACACTGCCTGTTTTTGGGAAGAGTAGCATGACCATGCAGCAGTATAGTCTGGGGAGCGGCCAGCTGGGCAGCAGTTTTGCAGAGAAAGACTGCAAAGACTGATGTTCTGGTGGACACAAAGTTGACCATGAACCAGCAAAATCCACTTGCAGGAAAGATGGGCAACAGCCTCCCAGGCTGCGTCAGGAAGAGCGTTGCCAGGAGGTGCTCCTTCTCTGCTCATCACTGGTGAAGCACATCCGGGGTGCTGGGTCTCGCTCTGGGAAACTCAGTGCAACGGAGGCATGGACATACTGCAGTGAGTCCAGCAGTGCCTAAGGGACTACAGCAACTCCCATACCAGAAGAGAGCCCTGGACTGTTCAGCCTGCAGAAAAAATAGCTTCAGGAGGATCTGGTGAGAGGAAGCAAAGAAGATGGAGCCAGACTCTTTTCAGTGGTTCCTAATGACAAGACAAGAGGCAATGGCCTCAAAATGAAACACAGGAATTTCCATTTAACCTTTAAGGGAGGATGAGATTGCCCACTGAGGTTGTGGAGTCACCATTTTTCAAGATGTCAAAACCAAAAACATGTTCCTGGGCAACCTACTGTTGTTGTCCTTTCTTGAGCAAGGACGAGTTGGACTAGGTGGTCTCCAAAGGTTCCTTCTGACCTCAGTGATTCCGTAGTTTTGTGGTTCTGTGATCTTTTCTGCACTGAGTTGCAACAGAGAGGACTGTATCCCTGAACGCACGCTTGCTCCACAGCACTACTTCCCTTAGATTCGCACACAGCAGAAAAATGAAGAACCATCAAGGAGATTTGTTGTTTGTCAAAGTAGAGCAAAGAAAGAAGGCATTAAAGAGGGCTGTCAGAAACACCCAGCTGAGATATTTAAGAGTATCAGGTTAAGTGACTTTGTCCTATGAAAGGTTTGCTTTCTCTCTTTTCATTGCCACTACGATTTAACACCTGCACCAGAAATCAGGTGAAATAAGATATTCCCAGGGAAAATCTGACTGCAGCATGTGTTCTCCAAAACATCTAGTGAAATTAAGCTTCAGCACAAGCCAGAATGTTGACTATGTTTCCTTAAAAAATTTTAATTTATTTATCTAATTTTAGCATAGGAGCTGCCATTGAAACTAAGCAGATAGAAATGGAAGACATTAATGAAACTGGTTTTGTCCTAGATTTTCTTCAAAGCTTAGTCCCCAATAAGGCAACACTCCTACCACTTTGTAAAGGACCAGTGCTATTAGCTTGATCACAGAAATATGCTAAACTGGCAATGTGACTACTTGTTCCAATGGCTTGAGCTTGAGGTATAAGCCTGAACATACAGAATGTGAGTTCAAACACAATTGCAAAACCTGAACACGTGTAGCCTATGCAGGAGTTGAGCACTGGCCCTTGTGAGAGAGCAGTGGTGAATATTCAGGAGGAGTATCAAGGGATGGGGGAGCCTTGGATGAATTTTGGAGATCATTTGCTTGTGTGCATAGGTTAAATATGCTTGGGTATTCAGACTGTAGTCTTCAACTGCAGTTGAATAAGTCCCTATACATGTTGAGACTCTTTCAACACTGTGCAGCACGTGCAATTTATTAACAATCCATTAACAATTCTAATACCCAATGAGGGTAAATGTTGGTTGGAATATGACAGGGTTAGGCAGGACTGTTACTTCTGCACATTTATATGGGATGGAAAAGACCTAAAGATTTGCAAAAAGTGTAGACAGGCTTCTTTTGCCAGACAAATTGAACCTATGCAGTATTAAGAAAAGAAGGACTTAAGGGCATCACATCAGATCTTGTTTAGTGTTCTAAGATAAAAGCCTAGGTTTCCTGCTTGGGTAATAGAAAGCAGCAGGTTCTTCCAGGAGGTGCTTCAGAACACCTAATTAAGACTATATAGGTCAAACACACCTGAAGCTAAATACCTGAAGGCAACATTAACCTGCCATCTGCCATTTTAGATGGGACTATAAAAGCTTGTCTAAGAAGCAACATAAGACTGTACATGTAGTCAGTGAAATTAGACTATTTTATCCATTGTTACCCTTTTTACTGTGTCAGAAGATGAGGAAACCACAAGTTTTGGCAAAATCTTTTTTCTAACATTTTAAAATAAACTGGATGGACAATATTTTTGGTGCCATGCCAGCAGATGACTGATTCTTCCCTTCTTGCATTCAACTGCATAAGAAAACATTAGCAATATCAATGTTTCTGTGACTGTGAAGGTCTTCTCCACATTTTATTCCATTGCCCTAAACACCAGGGAAAGGCACACTGAAGTCCTACCAAGACTGCAATCTAGTCCTGAGCTACTGCATTTTAGTTTGTGTGATTCGGGCTAATAACCACTTCAACTAAAAGGAGGACTGAGCCCAAAACATGCCAAATAAAAGGAAACAAACAGAAAAGAATGTGAGGAACCATAGCAGACTGCTTGAATGAAATCCACATGTGGACAGAGTCCTCCCATGTAAATTTATGAGCCTTACTGATAAGTTTGATCTAAGTGGCCCTAGGCACCTTCTGTAGCTGTCAGAAAAGAGGCCAAGGTGGAAAATCCACATTCCACTTCAGAAGGTGGTTTTATACAAGGTGATTTGATCTGTGGGAAGGTTTGTCACTATTCATGGATTTTCTGTGTACCTTGGTCAACCCAGCTGGGCCCTCAAAGTTATCAGGAGTTAATATAAAGTTTGATTGCACTTTTTGCAAAGCAGGAACACGCAACAGTAATTAATTATCCTGCCCGATGGCATTGTTATAATTCTTAGAAGTTAGCCGCAAGTTTTTTCAGGTTACACAAAATCTTCTTAACACAAGTCTCAGGTTGTCTCTCACAGATAGAAAAAGACCCCACGCATATTTTAGTTTTTTAAACATCTGTCTTTGAAGATAAACTCTATAAATAAAGATGGCTTTAGAAAGATAGCCTTTTGATTAGTCAAACGTAGCACCTTCTGCTTCCTCCTGCTCCTCCAGCTGACAGTGTCCTCCACACTATGATATTGATACCTTCAGTATCCCAATTCAGTTGTATGCCAGGGACCCAGAGGGGTTTAGCTGTCCCGATTCAACTGTCTCTACGCTGCAGATCCTTGAAGTGCTACTCAACCAACATGTGAAAAACTTGCACACTCTCATCTTGGCAGTGGCAAAAAAAGGGCTTTATACTATGCACTGGTCCCACTACTGCAATGGTTCAGAAATTAATTCTACATCTGAGGTATGCAAATTGTGCTCATTATGAAGATGCTGAGCTCTAAGTGGCAGTCTCTGAAGAATGAGACATAGAAACATGAGCAATGCCAGCTTTCTAGAGTTGGTTCTGAGTAGTTACATCCAAAACAACAGAAAACCTTTAAATGCTTGTTTTAGCTGCCTGCCTGCCTCCTCTCCTTCTCCCCCTGTAGCTGCCAGAGCTGTACATGTACAAACTGCAATGTTGATGGTGTCATGTTATCGTATCCATGAGGTTGCACAAGAAGAGTTGGGTATTTTTTGTTCACTGAGTTCACCCGAATTCCTTGGCTGTGGTAGATCAGCGTAGCTCAGGTGGCTTCAACAGAGTTCTTCTGCTTTAAATCAGTGTATAATGTCTCTATTCACTTAGTCTCTGCTGGAAATATTTGAAACGAATTACAGAAGTGATCTCTTTTTCTGTCCATCGTCACTGATTTAAAAATGATGCAACCTGTAGGAAATGTTAGGGTTTTTAGTTGTAGTGTGTGTCCTCATTGCATTAAGTCTGTGGCCATGTAAAACTTGTCCTAGTCATTGGAGCTCCCAGCTAAAAGAAAAGAACCTAAAATACAAAATATTTGGGACTCAGAAGCCGCATCTGATTTGTACTGGGTGTAGATGGCAAGGGCAACCCACCACAGGGCGCAGCTGACCCCCTCAGCCACAGTGGGGCACCTCAGGAAAAATCTATTTTTAAAAAGGGGAAAAAACTCCACGCGGGCAGAGAAAGAGGGAAATAAGGGAGAAACAGCCGTGCAAACACTTGGGGTTTTTTCTCAGTCAGAGGAGTAGGAGGGGCATGAGGTGCTGCAGATAACACAGCAAATATTTCCCTGCAGCCTGTGTGAGAAACAACAGCAGAACAGCTACTTCCCTCCTAGAGCAGTGGAGAACCCTGTGCTGGAGCAGGTGAATATTTCTTCAAGGAACTGAAGGGGAAGGGACCTGCGGAAGAGCTCACAGAGTGAATCAAGTTTATCCTGAAGGAATGCAGTCCCTGCGGAGCCCACGCTGGAGCAGATCTTGAAGGAATGTAGCCCATAGAGAGGACCCACATTGGAGCAAGGGAAAAGCATATGGAGGAAGGAGCAGCAGAGAGGAGCTGTTATGGACTGATTTCAGCCCTCATTCCCACTCAGGGAGGGGTTACAGGAGCTGGGAACAAGGGGGTAAAACTGAGCGTGAGAAAAAAGGGAGTGGAAGAGAGGTGGTTTATTATTTTTTGGCTTTGTTCCTCACTACCCAGATCTACTTTAAATGTCTAGAAATTAATTTTCCCAAAGTCAAATGTGTTTTGCCCATGATTGTACTTGGTAACTGTTCTGCCTACATTTGTCTCAACCCACAAGCTTTTTCATCCTGTTTTCTCTCTTTGCCCTGTTTGGGAGAGGTAGTGAGTGAGCAGCTGGGTGGGAATTTGAACACTATCCAAGGTTAACTCACGGCGCTACTCTGCTGTAAGACATATTTAACAACTTGCTTTTCTGTTATGTGATCTCTAAGTGTCCCTAATTCAAAGTTTCACATTGAAATAACATTTCTATTCATTTATTTATCTACTTACTTTTGATGGACAGTGAATTTGTTGAAAAATTCCCTTTGGGAAGAACTTGAAGTATTAAAAAATCTGGGTCAAGTTTATGGTTTCAGAAGAGAAATAAGGATTACATTTTGATAATGTTTAAAAATGCTATTCTGATACTTTGAAAACAAATATTTGATCTTTTCGGTTTGAAATTTTTCATTTTACTTAAAAATTGACCTTCAATTTAGAAAAAAACAAGCAAATATTCATATCCTCTCCAGTGCCATTGTACATCTTAAAAGACCTCTGTTTGTTTATGCTGAAGAAAATTTTGAAGTTTAATCTAGATTAATTTTTGAATTGTTTTTTCCCATCTAAAACTGGGAAATGAAATATTCCTTTTATCATGTTATGGGGGTGTTTTGTTGTGTTTTGTTTTGGTTTTTTTTTGTTTTTCCCCAAATTTCACTTTCAATACAGGTATCAACCCAAAGTATCTTTCATCAACTTTGTTTTGGGACAGTTCTCAAGTGTAGCACTGACTGTAGATTCTTTCCATACTCTCATAGATGCTAATCTTAGCTCCCTGTACATTTCATTTTAAAAAAAAATTGAGAAATAACTTATTTGCAAACTTCCTGCTTCAAATTTCCAGTTCCTGTAAATGGTCGTATGTCTACTCTGGCACTAGTCTTTGACTGGTAACTGCAATCCCTAACTTAGATGATGTAGTGGGAAAAATATTTGCAATAAATCTGACATTGTGTATTTCATGAGTGATTTGACTGCTATTTTCTTGAAACTCTTAAAAAATCCTAATGTCCTATCTTCATGTGGCAGCATGAGAATTCAATTTACATTTCAAAAGAAAAAAACATCAACCTTAACTTTAAAGCTCATGAAGGAAATCTCAAAAAAGTAAATTAACTATCTTCAGCAAATTTTTCTTTTAAATCTCAAAACTATAGTTCAATCTTACTTTATTCTTAATTTTTTATTCTCTTAGTCTAACAAGTATTGCCTTGCCAAGGGTTCATGAATATTCTAAGTTTATGGGAAAACATTATCTATATCTTTGTTTTCTCTTCAGATTAACTTCTTTTATATTATCTTATTGCCCACCTGGCAATTTTGGCCCATGGTGAAACCACAGCAGGAGAAGCATGAACAGCAAATGTCCCCCATGTAGCAGAGACCTGGGACAACCTAATCCGAAGATGTCATTAGTCTCAGAGGCTGTGCTCTGCACTGCTGAGTAAACACACCACCCTCTCCTCTGGCCAGGTAAGGCTTCTCCATTTCACTTCAAACTATGGACTGCAGCTCCATGTGAGTGAGGTAGAAAAAGGTGTAAATTGAATTCTTCAATAGCCATGATAAAAGTAGTTTTGGTGCTTGGAATGGAGTATCGGGAGATCAGTCTCGATCCAGCCTGTTCTATGAATGCTGAGCTTTTCTGAAAGCTTCTTCTTTAGATGCTTCCTTCTTTACCCCTAATGAAGAGGAATGATCTCTAATGCAAAAATCCTCCTGTAAGGCAGCATAAAGGACTGAATAGGTCAAACATTCACTTTTAAGTGATTTATGCATTGGACATATGCCTATTGCAAGGTATGTCAAGAGCACTAAAATCTCTGTCTGCTTCCTATTGGGCCAGAGTAGTGACTTCGGATGTAAAAACATGAACTTTAAACAAGTGTGTACAAGTTATATCTATTCCAAACCAGAAAATGCACAAGTGATGAAAATAGAGTCAGACAAATATTCAGGCTGCATTATATATTGACAAATGGATAAAAAAGAACTGGCTGTCCTGGGGGTTCCTAATGAGATATGGACTCTTTTACTTTTAGGTCACCCTTGTGAATCCCAGCAAGGTCAGGAACTAACAAAATGTGGCCTGAATTGGCAATGGCAGTCCAGTTCCTTACTGCCAGATGTTCAGATAATACAAGTAACTACAGTGTCTGGCAACATACTCTAGCCTTGTCAGAGAATCCAAATTAGCTTCCTCACCAGCTACTGAAAGGCCATGGAAAAGTAGGTCCTTCAAAAGCTGGTCTGAAACATATTGTGAGGAAGTTCCAGAACAGCTTCTTGTGCTATATCCCATCTGCAGATGCACAAAGGACTCCCCTTTCTACAGTTATCAAATCAAAACTAATTTAATTTCCATTGCAGATTTAAAACAAGAACACACACCAGTTTGTGCTAACATTGACCATGAAAGGGAATAAGCAGCTAATACATCACTCCATTCACCTGGGATTTGCTGTTCATCACAATTCGGTGTGTAATGGTAAACCAACACCTCGCTATTCAGAGTTTATTTCCTGTGATATTGCCTGAATATCAGAGGTTCCTTCCAGTGGACTAATCAGCCTTCTTTATTAGATGTGACTGTATATTCATGATCCTATTGGGATAGATAGATTCTCTATAGTTTGATAATAAAAATATGGGCTAATGGGTCTCCTTGCTCTTGATTTCCTACACGAAGAAAGACGAAGAGTGGGCATTATTTACCCACAGGTAAAGTAAAAACTATAAAGGTAAAAGGCTTTTCCATGCAATATACTGCTCAAACGTAATAATCCCTGAGATGCTTATTTTAGTAAATGAATCAGTCACACTGAGCCAAGGAAGGGAGCCATCTATTACCGTGCTATAAATGTTAAAGACCCTATTTAGAGCCTTTATCGCTGGAAGAAACAAAGCCATTTTTGCTGATATTTGTACGACACCAATAATGGTACCTCACTAAGTTGTGAGTAGATGTTACAATTGCAGTTTGCCCAATTCTTTTTCACTGGTCATCAGGGAAATTCATCTAAAGCAACCAAAAAAACATAGATATGTTTGCATCATATTAATAAGAAGAGAAAGCAAGGTAGCTGCCAATTGGCAGCAGAGTATGTTTTGGTGGTTTGATAAGGATACTAAAGAGTTTATGATGTGACAGATGTTTCACTACACTATTGTGAAATGAATAGATTATGAGAAGTAATTAGATGTACATTGGAATCAATGCTGTTATCATCGAGGCCTTCGGGCGATGCAATAGATGAGAGTCATGGCAGCAGGTGGTCCAATGGCTCGGAGACAGGAAGACACACCGCAGGAGACTGAGTGACAGGTTTCACAGATCCAGGGGGTGAGAGATCTGAGCTATTGCCTGCATTTGTAATCTTTACTCATGTATAAATAATAACAACTACACTATTGACTTCATATGCTATGTCATACCCTCTGCTACCCCCTACACACACACATACACACATATATACAAACACACACATATATTGTGCAACTTTTCCCCTCAGTTAAAGCTATTCTTTTATTTTCACATGAAAAAAAAGCATTCATCCCTTTGATTCCAGTGCCAACTCAATGTTCTTTGACTAAAACACTTAAACAGAAAACCTGGCAACAGCTTTGAATACAGTGCAGTATGTTGTGTGCCTAGCTCAGAAATGTATATGCGCTTTCCATGAGAGACTTAACAGAACGTGAGGTTCAAAAGGTACAGTTCTTATTATGCTGCTCTTTTCCAAGCTTTTCCTTATTTTCTTTTCTTTGTCCAGCAGGTCTCAAACAAGGAATCATCAGTATCATGAGTGAATTACCCTTGCAGAGGACCTAGCAAGCTGAGTCATCCGGATGGATAACACACCAAATCTGCTGACTCTGGGAAGATTTGGGTCCTGACCCAGAACCTCAGTTGTTACATGTCCCCTGAGCTTCAGCCTGGAACTTCGGGGCTCTCCTGCACCAAGTGGAGTGGATAACAATGGAGACCTAAGGTAAGTGTCACCAGCACTCAGCTTCTGATTCCATGAATGGTTCATAGTAACAGGAGGTGGTTCTGGAAAGCCCTTTGGTGCTGCTGCTTGTCAGTCCCTGCCTGCAGGTGTTTGCTGGAAAATCTTTTATTTTATTGTTGAGGAGAGTGACACTATGATAAAAGGGAATATTGAGACATTAAAATGTATATTTCAATAGTCTGAGTGTAAACATAAATACCAATATTTTTCTTTGAGGTGTATGAATATCAATGCAAATATATAGTCATATATGTGATGTGTATCTGGATAAATCTTTTGTTCTGTATGAATACCTACCACGGACAGTGATACTTATAATTTAAGGTGGTGAAAGGAAAGAAATCC
>VZTA01017757.1:39091-57348 GCA_013398855.1 Mohoua ochrocephala | reverse complement strand
AAAAAAAAAAAGTACTCCTTCAAAAGACAATGCTCCCATGCCTCAGCTTCATGGCCATTACAATCAGCCTTGCACTCTTTCAACAAGTGAAGATTAAAACTTCTAGGGCTAAATACAGAGTTGGCATATTCAGCTGCAGAGCTCCAAAAACTTTTGCTGCCCTTGCTGTGTTTGGTTATTAACTTTATAGGATGTAGACTTGATCCTGTTTATATCAGAATTACCTTTTCCCTTTCCTTTCCATTTTCCCTGGAGCTAGGAGCATAATTAACACAAGAGTGGGATTTAATTTACTGAAAATTAGCTAAGTAAAAGTCAGGGCTCTCTCTTCAAGTGCTCTCCAAGGCTCACTTTCTAATCAGCAGAGGGAGAGGCATAACCAGAGTGCAATTCAACCCATCCCAGGATGGGCATTGAAAGTAAGGAGATGAGTTGGTGTTTTCCATTTCTACTGATTGTAAGGGAAGGCTCAATGGTAACTTTAAACTGTTCACTTAATTTTAAGTAACTCATGAAAGAACAGGTTATGATATCCCTCAGGAACATAACTTCACAGTCTGTGAAAAGGGATGTAAGAGGAATACGAATCTAGCATTCTGAACAGAGTATTTGGTACAAGGAGTTTCCCACTGCTCTTTCTGCTGCCATTCAGCCTGGTACCACATTTCCAAAGGGATTTGTTTAAACAGTTTCCTACATTTTCTGCTATCTGAAGTGTGCGCTGTTCTAACTATTTTACAGCAAGGCTATGACACGGGTTTAAAATTAGCAATATCCTTTGATTTGATTTAACACCACCTCCAGCTTCTCAGCAGCACATTGCTATTGGCCACACTACTAATTTTTCAGAACAAGAAACTGGAAGTGGCAATTTTACAAACTTATAGGTCAGGATTCTGAACTGAGTCCTTGCCTCTGTTATTTGGGTATTAAGGAAAAACTAAGGGGGAAAAGTGAGTGCTCAGTCTTTTCAGTACTTGGGATCAAATCAAGTACAGGTTAAGATCTTATGATCATTCATAAGTTCACAGCTAAAAGAACTTCTAATTCCTGTCTGTTCATTCTGTTTGACACTGAGCTGTGTTAAAAGTATTTGGACTCCTCTATGGCTTGGGATAGTCGCTTGAATAAAAATATTACTAAAACCCTGGGAGAGCTGCGCACACCATAAACCAATATAGACTGTTATTTGCATTTAATTTTCAACCAGGCATATGCTTTGAAGGATAATTTTTTAAGTTTAGTTTAAGCGCAATAAAATTAAATGCAGATTATCAACTGAATATGAATTAACACAGAAGGTTTCACCTTCTTCTCTATCAAAATCTTTGAAATATGAAAACAATATTACACAGATGTTGATACATTTCCATTGATGGAAGAAAATATTCATATAGTTGAACTCTGGCCCTGGTACATCGTTTCTGTAATTGAATAGAGATTTAGGCACTTGGCTGAAAGCAGAGTTCATCCTTTTTTTCCCCAAGTAACCCAAAAGTATGGTGTCATCAAGTTTTCTTTTTTTTTTTTTTAGCAATCTGCCCAATAAAAATTTAAATAATAACTGTTAATACTAAAACATAATTTTTTATTCACACACATGCCATTATATGTGATGTTTCATGGTAACACATATGGTTCTTCCTGCAAATAACATCAAAATTTTTTCATTCTCTGTATAGTGACAAATGCTCTTCTATGAAATCATTCAGCTAGACCTGTGTGAACCTGGCTTATCATTCAAACTTTGCCACAGACCTTCACAGCAACTGGGGATAACTCATTTGATAGGGTCTAACTTGAAGAACTGTAAAGGAACAAAAATCCAGGGTGAAGTTGATGCGAGTGGAAAACAGTCGCTACCTCAGAAATGCAGGTGCTTAATCACTGTGAACTCCAGTTGACCATTTTTTTTTTTTTAAACAAGATAATACTTCCCAGTTTTGCAGTTTTTCAGAAAATGTGTTTCTTCTTATTCATGAAGTACTTGGATATTGTGGCAATGGAAGCCCAATGGACACAAATATGCTACTTTTCTGCAGCTGCTAATGAAGTTAGCTCTTGCACATGGAGTTATTTGTCTCTAAAGGTGGGATAGTGGTAGCAGCTATCAGGGACAGCTGAATCTGTATGGGCACTCTGGGATTTTCTCTTGCTGCTCGTAGGACAAATAGTGACAACTTCTGCTAGCATGTTCCTCCTTTCCTGATTGTGTGGGAGTTTATACGCCTGATTAAATTGCTCTGTTCCAAAGAAATTCGTGTAAGATATTTGTAGTAAAATTACTCCAGACTGTAAGTAAAAGTTAACATTCATTTAAATCCTTGAAAAGCATAGGCTTTTAACTCCAGGTGGAGCTTAACTTGCAATGGAGTCATGTTCTAACAAGTAAATCTGAATGTGTTTTTCCAGATGAAGTTCCTATTTGGTAGGAAGTGTATTTGTGTTGTTATATACCTACTGCTACAAAGAGCAACCTTTCTGAACATCAATGGTTAAAATTTCTTTCCAGCATGTAGACTTTCATCAAATAGACTATCACAGTTTAACTGGCACCCTGTGATTTATCAGGTCAGTGCTGTGTTGCATATATGCATGGTGTTTAGACAGTGAAAGTAATTATTACGTTGGATATTGGACACTGAATTTTCTTATGTTCATTGATATATTTATGTGTACTTTAAATGCCTAAAACAGGAGGAAAAAAGAGGCAGCTTTCATATTTTTTCTTTTTTCATTTTCATTTGTGCAGATGCTGTGTTACAGAATGAGGAAGAAAACAGGAGCAAGTGGATGAAAGTACCATCTTCTGTTTTTCCCATCATGTAACCTAAAACTGTTCAGATGAAAAATTTTTTACTATTATTTTTTAAAAGAAAAAGAAGGAACTCACTCCCGGGATTTGACTTTGTATGCCAAGCTCATGCCTTGAAATAGAATTTTAAAAATAGAAAATCTTGTATATATTGTAGAATAAATGGTGCTGCTTTAATAAGAACACTTGGAATGCAAATGAATCCTGGAACCAGTGTGTGAAAACATACCCAAAATGAAAGAGAAAAGAAGAAAGCAACATAGAAGATGATTTATTTACTACCCCTCAATTCCTAATTATAATTATTTTTGCACTGTGACGTCTTCTCCAGCCTTTTTGTTTCACACCATCATCACTAAAGTGATGAAAGGGCTGTTAAATAAATATGTGATATCATCTGTATTTTCAAGATTAGGGATGTTAATCATGGAGTCTCGGTAAATTCCATTTTGCCCTACCAACAGTTCTTAGCTTCAAAGAATAAAGCGCCTTTATTAACACAATCAAAAATTATCATCCCCCAGTTTCTCAGAGGACTTGCTGCTACAAAACCCACCAAGGCACTGGAGTCTGATCTTAGCACTTTCGGGACTGTAACGCTTCCATTGCAGCAGCATCTTGCCATGCTAGGGATAGTCAGGGACTGGAGCACTCCTGTTCCAGGCACTGTGCACGCTCGTCCGAGGAGCAGCCCGTGCCTTAGCAGAGTGACAGCCTGTGTTTCATGTCCAGAGAGGAATTCATCTTTCCATAACATGAGCATCAAAAATGGCTATCAGGAAGTATCCTCTGGAGGTGTTTGTTTCCTTTTGTGGATTGCAGAAGAATCCTGCAATCTCAGGATCTGCATCTCACACAGGCGGTCCTACTTGCAAAGATACCTTAAGTTTAGGGCAGATAAATGCAATCAAGGGGCACATTCTTCTGGCACTGTGCAAACAGAGATCAGAAAGATAGTCCTGTGCTCTGAACTCTGAGTCCCCATCTTCTGGTGACGGTAGAGACTCTTTCCCCTTAACCACCTCAATACTTGAAGCGTTCTGGATTTTATTTGTCTGAGTTCCAGATCTTCTGAAGTGGTGTCCAAAGTACTTTCTCTACTATGGAAAAATAGTACCTAAAATATAATGGTAACGATTTCCCTAACTGGTTTCACTCCTTATTCTCCATGCAACAGGTGAGACTGCTGACCCTGACTGCTTGCTTGAATACTTTCTTCATTACACCCATTATTAAAAGAAAAAAATACCACTCCCACCACTATCTATTTTCTTTTATAATAGTATGTAGTCCCTCTTTTCTGTACTGCTTTGCTAAATTAATGACTTATCTGAAAGAACACATAAGAGAGCAACAAAGAATTTTTAGGAAAGGTTAAATGATTGCAAATACCCTGAAATACATGTTAGTTTGTCGTTACAATAATACTAATTCTACTTCAAGTTCTGAGAATACTGAAGGCAATATATGAGTAGTTCTGTGACATACGAATATGGACAAGGATTATAGCCACAAAGTCTTCATTTTTTGGTGGACTTCATGGAAATGACCATGCACATTGTTTCCCCAAACCATGACCAAATGAGCTAGAAACATGAATATCTCAGCATCTGAAGACAGCTACAATAATCTTTTTTCTTTATATTTTGGGACTTCTCTGTGCACTTTTAACACTATGCACTCCCACAGATAAATAAAGAGCAGATTACCAGTCTATAAAAAACTCTTAGAACTTCTGAATCTAATATAAAACATCTTTTTTTTTTCTAAATATGAAACATGAATGAACAAGAAGAAAAGTCATAAAATTATGATTGATTATGAAAGTCAGTTTTATAGTGATTTTGAGACTTTCATTCCTTCAGCAAAGTCTTTGGTATAAAGGTTTTACCATATCTTGTAGGATTACTATTGTGTTGCTGAATCAGTGTAGCTTATTTAATTAGTACCAGAATTTCCAGCAGCTGGGTCAGTTAAGAAGATATATTCCCTTGGCATCTGAACACTGAAATATCTTATAAATTACTGTAGAGTGTTAAACAGAACTGTAAGGGAAAATAGTTTCCATTGTGTGATTTTTTGAAAATGTAAAATTTTTTCCCTTTTCATTGTCAGGACAATTCTGATTTTCTGAAACTGGTTTTGTTTTTTTGTGGGGTGTTTTGTGGGGGATTTTTTGGGTGCTAGAGAACCTGATGCTATTTGAAGTTGATGGATAAGAGGAAGACCTGTGTTCAAGTCTGTTATTCAAGTAAGGAAGAACAATACAATACTTTTCCGGTAGGACAAATGTCAGGTTAATGACAGAAAATTCCAGTCTAGTAACTGGTGGTCTAATTATGCCATCACTCATTACAGGGATATTCTCTTTTTTTTTTTTTCCCATTTTATCAGTGCTCATTGCTATCCCCATACCAAGGAAAAGCCTGGAAAACACATACTGAGAGCTTTTCCCTAGGTATTTCAGAGTCTTAGTCCCCTGTTAAGTCTTGAGTAAGCATCTATATCATCAGCACAAACTTTATTTTAAGGGAAAATTAATGTTTGCTGTTTTCAAAGCTTTTTTGTGTTCACATGTGATTTTGTTTTTCTTTTTGCCTAATTTCTTTCTGTGGATTGTCAAAGGGACAGTTATTACTCTGGGGAAGATCCCTTTCTTTTCACCCTTAGCCCAGTCTCCTTTTCTTTCTAATCTCTGCAGCGCTCACAATGCCTTTTTAGTATTTGCTCACAGAGTTCTGTGTTCCTAGTGGGACATGGTGTGTAGTTTAAATATGTTTCTCTCCTGATGTTCTAAATGACATCCAATTGACCTCATAAATGTCTTATGAGACCAAACAAACTCCATGCTTGAACAAAAACTGTCAACCAATTCTACTTTGCTTGTCCTCAGGCTGCTCTGGCATGATGCCATAAAGCATCAGTATTGATATTCTGTGGCATTCAAATTGTAAAGTACCTAGGCTAAGCAATAGGAGCAGAAGTATTAATACAATCTGGCCATGTCACTGATAATTACCCCAATATAAACTAAATTTATAGCACATGGTACCTTTGGTATGAATTGGCAGCAGGCATCAAAACCTTTCCTTGACATTATCTTGTAAACCTAGGAGGCATGTAGCTAGCATTTTGTGTAAGGTATTTTACAGAGAAGCATAAGAGATTCAGAAAAACTTCTGCACAGTTTTATCACAGCCTTCATCAAGACTTGTTTATTGTCAATAGTGACTTTTACTACAGCAAAAAAATTTCTTGTAATATTTTATAATTTTAACTGAATAAACTCATAAATGTATTCAAAGTGTCAGGGAACACAGCTACACTAAGCAGTATAAGTTAACATGAAAATTCAGCTTAAAACTGTGCCTCTAGTTTTCCAGATTGAAAGCAATTTCTTTCAAATATGGAAAACAGAACCTATCTGAAGGGAGCCTTTTATGCCATACTTTTACGTTAAAACTTATCAAGTGTCTAGGGAAATGTGTTCTTGAAATCCCGTCATGATCCATGTGTCATTGAAGACAAAGATCCGATGTGCTATGGAAATTTCTTGATGCATATTATGAGCTGTTGTTTGCCATAGTGTCTGGATAATCCTGCTTCATTTATTGGAGGGCCATTTCAGCTGCACTGTCAACAGCCTGGGATGATCGGGTCACCTTTCCCTATAAAATTATGTAAAAGCTGTCAAATGGGCAGGATTATAGGCACATTAAAGGTGCTTTAAGATTTCATGCCTATAAATATTAGCAAAGAAGATTTAAAGGCAAATTTGTCATCAGTACATGCCCACGTTTCTACAACCTTGTTTTACAGCACTGCAATGTTATCACCTACTTTTTATCACGTAACTGTGAAGTGTTTTGGTGGGGAGCAGCTGCTTGCAGCCTTATCTATTTAATTCATGTAGCAGGAATTAAGCATTATTTAAAAATAAAAAGAAGAAGAGGGGTAGCTGCCTCCTATTTCTCATCCTTTGGAAATGAGTTCTTAACATTTTTATTTCACAGCAAAACAATTCAAGTAGATCAACACAAACATTTTGTATTTGGAGGGTCATCTTATAAAAAAGCCAGTATATATTTAATAAAGAATTTTGATTATGGCACCAATTACAAATACCTTTGCATGAGAGTAATAACGCAGCAAATAATTTTCCCTCATATTTACTTTTAAGTTGTGAACATTTTATTACAGTGTTTTGGAATGACTGCTCTTATTTATTGTACATTATGAATGCCATGGGCACCTTCAACATAAATAGATATTGGCAGACCCCTAGCACTTCTTCAGAGCTCTCTGGTATTCTTGCTAGGCAAGTGCAGCATTTTAGTCATATTTTTTTGCTGGCAGGTTTCTAGCCAATCTCTTAGTTAAACAGGCTTAAAGATCTCAGAGGAGGAAGAAAACCATGTTCCCCTACAATCTTTCAGGGAAAAAAGGATCTCAGACCCCTACCAAGGAGTAGAGTAAATTGTGAGCAATGCTATGTCAGTTGTAAATGCGTGCTCTGAGACTTCATCCGAACGGCACAGGCAGCAGCAGAAAGTTTCCCATTTCCGTGAGCTTTGCAGCGGCTGCCGTTAAGGCAGCGTGCGTGTGCGCTCTCTCTATCACAAATGTCCAGGTCAGAAGGCAGCACTAGATGGAAACCTGTGTGTGAGCTTAACTGGTGCATCAGTCATCAGAGCATGCCTCCAATGAATTTGCTCTTGCAGTGTAAGTTAGGAAGGAAAATGCTTGAAAAATCCCGAATGCAATTAGGCACAACATGGTTGTTCTCTCCAAGCTTCATTAGGCTTTGCTCTTAGCTTTCGCATTCCCTGTTGGCTTGGATAAATGGCCAATCTCCAGTTAGCTTCAGTGGGAGCAGAAGTGTTGTGGAGGCCGAGGGTTTGTCTGAAAAAATGAGAAGAAAGGGATATAGTGCCTGAGCTGACATCTTGCTGCGGAGTAGGTGAAGGGGAGAGGATGGTAAACAAATGGTTTGCTCAATGCACCTGGGAGAAAGCAAATACAGCAACTACCAACAAGGAGGCAGCAGAGGAACTTACTAACTGCACCCAGATGCAAATGCTTCCTATATCAGGCTTCAGGGGCCCCTAGAACATAAAATGGGGACCTGGCTTAAGCCCTCTGTGGGTTCGTAGTAAGGGAATCGGTGGCTGTGGCCCAATATCAGTAGGGTTCAAAACAAAAGTTAAATGGAAATTTTCCTTGGAGGTGGGCAAGTAGGAACAGAAGCAACATGGCTGATACTTCAGCTGAACATTTTTTTTTGTTTTTCTTCTGGCTCGGGGTCAGAAGGTATCTGTTCAGGAAATTGGGTGCAGAAAAAGTAGCAGGTCTTGAGCAGACCAAGAAAATCTTTTCACATGCGCAGACAAAAGGAGGCTTAAATGCTCAGTATAATGGGATTCTTTGTTCCCTTTCCCTGTGTGAGTAGGAAAAGGTAGGAATGTTCCAGCCCTTATAGTGTCCACTCTGGAACTATACACAGCTTCTGGAGAGTAGCCTCGTAGCAGTTGTGAAGGTGATGAAAACAGAAAAGGAGAAAAAGTCAGCTTAGGTAGAAAAATGTTACAGTTTCAATATCTAGGATCCAGCTGCAGGGAGAGAGAGAAGGGGAGAGAGAGAGAGAGGGAAAAGAGACCGCTGAGAGATCTTTTCTTACGTGGAATGCTCCTGTGGCAAGATGCACATCCCCATAGGTGACAGCTTATCTCTGTCTTGGGCTGGGGGTTGAGAAAAAGTTGTTTTTTGCAAGCAATGTTACTGGATAAGTGCAAAGAAAATTGCCCTGACCTCAATGACGAGATATCCACTCTTGGACAAACCAATCTATGGTGGTACAAAGCAATGATGAAGATTCATGCAACAGAGTAGAAGATAATGCAACTGTTGAAGTTTAGGCGCTCGCTGACAGCTGCCTATAGAGTTACCAAGCACATTTGAGACATCCCACAGTATTGGGTGAATCCTCTTAAGAGTTCATGGATGTGGCACAAGTTGTTTGCCTTTTGGGAGCAGCAGAATGCCACAGAACGTCTCAACATCTCAGATGGCAACAGACATCTATGGTTAAGGCATGAATTGAGCCCTGGGAAAATGAAAGTTATCCAGCTGAGCTGTCAAAGCTGAGCACTAAAACTGAAAAACAGGGAATGCCAGAGCAACTGTGGTTAAAGTCTCAGGCAGCAACTGGTAAACTGAGGCACTTGTAGGCATGCAGCAGAGGTCAAAAATTTTCCATAAACCATCCCTACTACCCATGACCTGGGGTTCAAAGAGGTGCTATTAATTCTTTCCCCATGAGATACTGAGTAAATGTGACCTGGGACTTACTCTTTTATGGATGCCAGTCTTTCTGCGAGGTACTTTAGCCTGTTTTTATTTCCAGGAAAGGTAGATTTGAGAACATGTGCAACCCAACGTATACAACACACTTGCCAGTAGGGAGACCTGTCAGTGAAAGAAATAGTCCTTCGCTCCATCCTTCAAATAACATGTTCAGTTTAGAGATAGAGCAGTATCTCTGCTCATTCTTTATAAACTGGCAAGATTTCAGGCATTGACTAAGACAGCTGGTGATACAGCAAACTCCTTATTCCTTGCCAGAACTTATTTATTATTAAAGACAAATTAAGTGGTGGGAGGTGGGTCTTGAATGTTGGATAATCCATTAACCAGTTCAATAGGATTCCCCTGAAAGGAGGTTTTTATGCCAGAAGGTATTTCCAGTGCACTTTGTATAAAAAGGAACTGGGAAAGGGAGAAAGAAGTTGAAAGGTAGTGCTGTGAATGAGAATGTTTTTATGAGTGGTGGGGGATGTGTGCTATCAGACCAAAAGGTTTGAACAGGTGAGCAAGGCCTCGAAGGGCCATGAACTATGAAGAGGCTGGATGTGTTCAGGGATGGGGAACACCTCTTACAGATTCCTAAAAAGAAACAGCAATCATTGGGATACACAAGCCATCCAGGGAAGAGAGCTCCACCTCCTCATTTGTATTTCTGGCTGCCGTGAGAATGTTCAGCTAGCTGGGAACCTGGACAGGGCAGCCCAGCTAATTGCTGGTGTTTCCTGGTGGCAGGTGACCAGTGCCTGTGTTTGTTCCCCAGGGCATCTCCTTCCTTGATAAACCAGAGTTAGAAGCAAATCAAAGAGCAGCTGCTTGCTAAAGAGGCTAAAGAAGAGAGGCTCTTGCAGCAAATAGGCAGCACCCTCTTTGCAGCTCTTAACCTTCCTTGCAGGGGAGGGCAGTGGGGTCCCTGCTATGAGTGACAGCTCTCCCCAAATGTGTGGAAACAAGTGAAGAAGAAATGATGACCTGCACCGAGTATGTTATTGCTGAATGATTCCCAGGTGAGTTCAGTTAATAAAGTCGCAGACAAATTAAACCACATCCCTCACATCTTGTCATTATTTCTGCATTTCTGGAACAATGAGGACCAAGATTTTTTTTAGGTGCAAATACAGAAGATTGAGTTTAGTATATAGAGAAGTTATAGGGTTTTAGCTGGCTGTAGAAAGTATTTCCACAGCAAAGCTAACTTAAAACATGTGTGAGTTTATTTTATTTGACAGATATTTTTCTTTTCTTGTTATAAACATGGATGGTAATGTAGTCTATAGATTGTCTTCTCTGTTTTAATTCCAGTCTAATTATTCTAACATTCCATATTTTATCAACATGTTTTAGGAATTCTAGCTTCTTCACTAATTATTTTTTTTCCAGATGAAATTTTTCTGCCAGCTTTGACTACCCCACCTCAACCTCTCTCACCCCCCTTCCAGCCCCCAAACTGAGTGTTTGATGTACACTTCATAATAAATACCCTAGCAGCAGGCAACACAATGCCCACAAACCTGATTTTGCATCTGCCTAAAAAGAGGTCAGATAGATGATGAGGCAAGCTAATATAAGGAACATATAAATTTGTAGAATAGCTCTGACAAATTCTGCAACCTTGTGTCAGAGTTGCTGAATGCTTCGAGTCCTATCACACATGCTGAGACTGCTTTTCAAAATTACATTTTATATATATATCATCATTGTCACTGTTTACTTTGCGCATACTTTCCGCAGTCATACATATTCTATGAATAACATTAAATATAAACATTTGGTATCTTACACTAATGGAGATTGTTTTTGTTTGATTACACATCTCAATCCATTCTTCATCAGAGAATTCTTGATCCAGATCGCTTTTGCACTTGATCTTAGCTTTTATCTCCCCTGAATTTATTCATCCTAAAAGGATATCAAGTGCAGATACTTTTCATGGTCTTTATCCATAATTAAAAGCTAGCATTCGAAGGGAATGAACTCAGGGGTACAAAAATTCCTCAATTTATCTCCCACAGATAATGTCTTATTTGTAAATATCTATAAACGTGTTGTTTTGGTGTATGGCTTATATTTCACTAATCTCTCAAAGGGCCTAAATATTCTTTCATTACAAATATCCTTGAGAGTCATCATGTCAAAATCATTCCACAATTAATAGATGTTGCCTCCAAGGGCCTCAGGGAGAAGAGGGCTGTTAATAAGTGGACAAATAGGAGATACTCTCTGGCCTGCTTTAAAATGCTTCAGGACACTATGCACGTGCCGGCAGGTTAGGCTCCGGTAAATTCTCAAAAATCTTTCCTGTTCACGCAGTGTTTCTATGGCACCAGGAAATTCTTATCAATGACATGAAGATGTGAGGTCCTGCACTATTTTCTTACGGCCACCAAAAATAGGAAGTAGATCCTTTGGCTTACATGGAGATGCATCTGTAAATGAGGCTTGTCAGTCTGAGGTGCCGTCCATAATTATTAGCAAGAAATTGCTAAATCTTGTCTTTTTACAAAAAAAACCCCACCACAATTGTTTTGAGGCTCGGTAAGGGTAAGGCTCGGTAAGGCTCGGTATTGTTCCGCTTAATTTTTGAAATGGCTAAGAAGAATTACTGGATAGTGTAAGAGTTCTGCTCACTGTTTATTTCACCTGAGTTAACAGAAAGTGTAAATTCCATCTTTCCATTATCATTGCTCAAGTTAGTGGGGAAATATTTTGCCTGGATAAATATAATTTTTCTGCTTTGTTTTGTTGTTGTTTTTTTCCAGTTGGAGGATATTTGTTAGAGTTTAAACCTATAGAAACTCCGACAAAATATCCTTGCTCCTTCTTTTTGTGGCATGTATCTGGCGATTAAATATAGTTGTTTCTTGAGAACAGTGTGTTTAAACAGTTTAAGAGAAATTTGTGTTGCCCATTTGTGGACAAAAAAATTTTACATCTCTGTGTTTTTGTAATCATGCCTAGAAATAAGAGATACTAACGTATATTTCTGTAAGATTGGAGCCGATTCTCTGGTTACTTTGTCAGACTTTATGGAGTGGTCATACAGAAGTTTCATATGGAAGATCAAAATCAACCATAAAATGGGACTGTGGTTGTGACCTTAATTACCGAAAGGATATCCCCTCCAGAGGATCATAATCCGGTTTGAGAAGCAGAAAGGCGGTTACTTCCCTATGGGAGTCTGGGAGCGATCCTCTCAAAAGCTTGGTGACATAGTCCTGTAAGCCTGATATGATTTCACTTTCAAATGTATTTAAAAATTCTACAGCAAATCCATCGGGGGCGTAGGCTTTCCCGCTTTCAACACAAATACTGTTTCCTTAATTTCATCCTCTGTCCTGGGAATCTGCAACAGTTCTTTCTGCTCTTGTGTCAGTTGTAGCTGCTGCTATTCCACCACTGATGAAAGAATTGGATTTTAATGTTTGTTCAGAGGTACGTAAGTTGGCATAATAATTGTGAATAACTGTGATTCTCCAGGGTGAAGAAGAGTTTGGCCTTAGCATTTTCCAATTTACTGGGTTAGTTTGGATCATTTCTTCTTTGTTTGTCAAACCAACTAACAATGAGCATACTTAAGGAACGGCTACTAAAAATAAACATTTCTTTCTCAGGTTTTTATAAAGGGATAGAAATACATTTAGAGGTAAATCTGTAGATCTTTCACAAGAACTTCTATGCTCCTGTGCTTTAAATTTGTTGGAAGATAAATTTATCTTGAGTGAGTAATTTTAAAATCTGATCTTGTCTCAACATTTTTTTTAACAGGATAAATATTTTATTCTGAAAACAAAATATGTATCAAACTCTGTGACCCGTGGATCCAATCCTTTCATCTACTCTCCCAATCCTGCTCCAATGAAAAAAAACCCTACTCATAGGAATTATTTACAAGTTTTAAAAATTATCAGCCTATGAAGAATTATTTACCCAATTCTCATTATCTTTATTCTTTTCTTTGGGAAACACTAGATTATTTGTGCAAATTATCATCAAATGTCATCCTTATCCATGAAATCTCTCTGATATGAAAGAAGGCAAAAACTCCAGTTTAAAGTAAAACTAGAAAAAGTTGGAGAGGAACTTCCTGGGTATTTACAAAAAATGGGATTAGGGTCTCTGTGGAGAAAGATAAGTACTTTTCATCCTACAAAATCTGTACAAATTAACAGGGAGGTACTAGCCTTTGGAAATGCCTATTTATTTCAGTCAACTTTTGAGTGCATAAATGTCTAGCTTAGACGAGAAACAACTGACCTTCAGACTGATAAAGTTATCACAGTCCCATCCTGAAAATCTTTATGAGATTCTCTGTGAATGTTAACTCCTGGCAAGCTTTCCTTGTTCCAAATCTTTTTATTTCCCATTTTTGTCAGGTTTTCAAGACAAGGACTGGCCCATCTCAGTTCTGTGACATCATTATATTTCCCACTGTCAAGTAAGTTAAAGTGTAATTTGCATATATATGCTTTCAAACTCCTAGGAATAAGTTGATGTCGACTTATTTATTGTCCTTTTTCAAGAGATCTGGAAGCCCCCAACATGCTGTCCAGGCAAGGCACAGAGAAGAAAAGAACTTTCATAATGGTCTTCTCCGACCACTAAGACTGCGTTTCTGGACAATAACACATAGGTGTAAGTTGCTGCTTTGAGCTTTAGTTTTCAGTAAGAAAAAGGTTTTTTATCTATTCTTGTTATCTTCTGTTTTTTCCTGAGTGCACAATCATAAGTACCCTTCAGCTGTCCAGATTTATGTCATAAGACCCATTGAAAAAATTGTTGATCTAGTGTGTTAGGCATAAATCACCTTTTATCCTTTTCCTGCTCAGAAATTGTTTTCTGTTTGCTTACTTAATTGTTTCAGAAGCTACTTATGGACATGATTTAAAAGCTATGTCATTGCAAGACTTTCCCTATTTGTTTTGCTTTCCTTACAGTTTGCTTCAAATGACAATTTGTTGTCTGGAACATTGCTACCAGCACCAATTGCATTGGTAACTCAGGCTTTCTGATCATGACTGGAGGAAAAAAATTTGATTCTTCTCAACTTCTTACTTCTCATGTTGATTGTTTTAAAGTTTTTATTGTGGAGATGTATAGTGTTGCCTTTTCCTGCTATGCTCTCTTGTAGAAATCACCTTCTGTTTACTCATTTTGGAGGAAAGAACTGACCTCCTCTTCCTCCTCTACCAACAGGGAAGTGGGAGTCTTTGCTTCTTTGTGGGTTTTCCTTTAAGCACTTTGTTTATATTTGGCTTGTCTCTTCCCTAGCACAAGGAAACTCCAACCCTGTGGATGTTTTCACTCGCTCTCCCAGTCCTGCTGCCAAATCTGCCGCTGCTGCTCATCTTTAACTGTTTTGAACAGAACATCTCCTGCAGCACATTGATTAAGTACAGGAAGCATTAGTGACCAGCAGCTCAGGGCATTGGGTTGTTATTGACTCTGACAGACCAATTTGTTTCTCCAATGTTCATTATTCTACAAAAGGGGCACATCAGACAAGGCAATTGAAATGTACAATATTGCCACCTGTCTCTTTTCTGCCTTGATTATGCACAGCCTAGACTTCAGTTCCAAAGTACACTAAGACCTCAGAGATATGAATTGTAAAAATTAAGATAATTGAATTCCAGACTGGCCCAACTTGGAGCAAAGATAATTAATGCTAGAAGTTCCAAATGAGCCCACATATGACAAGTAAATAAATTTAAAATTTGGCAAAAGTTTCTATATTTCTTGGAATTATTAGTGTGTGGTCACAGTGACACTTTGTGTTCATTGCTGGGGAATGCACTCTGCTGAAACGCTGCAGTGTGCTGGAGTTAACATCTATTATCTAATACACTCATTAACAATGAGTGACCTAATGCCTGCAGTGAGAAGACTGCAACTAAATTTTGGTAAGGTCAGGAGCTATTTATGGAGCAGCAGCTACCGGATGTAAAAAGAAAGCCAAGAAGAGAATGACGCAGTTTGAGACATGTACTCACACTAAAACTAAAATATATATACTGACACAGTGCACTGCTACTTCATTTTTAATGCATGTACTAACATGTTTGTCCTTTGCCATGGAATGGCACGTGACTTTTCCCCACATTCACCTTCTGTCCTTGCCTGTCAGCAGACATTTGGTCTGCGTGTCTCCATTCATAAAACATAGGGACCTACTAACAAGGCATTCCTGGGAACAGCAAAGATATTAAAATTCCTTAGGAACTGCTCTTAAATGCAATCAAGAGTCAGAACACAACGCCATTAACAGATTCTGGTGCTAATTCCCACTGTGATCCACCACATTTCCTTTAAACTATCTAACGGCACAGAGCATACCAGTGTACAGGAAACTGTCTGTGATTTTATTTAAAACTGGAAAAATACTCCAGAGAAGTTTTACTCGCTTTCCCTTCCCTAAAATTGCACACAACTAAGATAATTTTTTTCTTACACCACCCTTATATAATCATTATTCTTTCCCACTAGAAACAATGTTTGCCTCCTGCCAGCGGCTCTGATTCTCACCTGTCCTGCCCCGTGCCTCACAGCAGCAAGAAGGGATAGACCTGTCTACTTAGACTTTCTGAACTGCTCTGGCAATGAGAAGCAGCTGTAAACCCGACAGGGAGCCAACCCCAACAAGCCCAGTCAACTCAAGTTTACAGATGTTTTACATCACCCAAACAGTGCAGTGCAGCCAAGGCAGACCAGTGAATCTGGCCCTCCAGATGTGTGCTGGTTTTAAAATTGAGAGTTGCAAAATAAATATATTATTTGGAATGGGTATTTAATAACATTCATTTGATTTCCATGAGCTCTTGCAAGGACCTCCAGGCTCTGACAACAGATTTGATTTTCTTCCTGATCATTGAAACCCAGATGCTGCTTTTGATGGATGTGTCACATACATATGGTGAGTCAGGAGCCACACATTTCCCTGCATTTCACAAAACCAAGACAAAAATATACACACCTTTAGTCTTTTGAAAAAGATGGACAGTAATTTACAGAGTGCCCCTGACTGCAGTTAAGACGCGTAGGGCAGCATCCTTATGAATCTGAAGGTGATAGCTAAACCCGGCTGGGTCCCCTGGCTTCTAGTGTGATGGGCTTTTCTTACTGCACTCCTAGACACACGGAGTTGCACCACTTCTGCAAAGTGAATTCTTCTGCAAAAATATCAGAGATACAGTCACAGCCTTCCTGATGCCTGGAGCAGATTTTCCATGGGTTTGGAGCTGGACTTCCCTGACAGTAAATACCCATTCACCAGAGGTTTCTTTCCTGAAGGTGCAGTGGACTTGCAGACTGCACAACTCAATGGATACAGTAGACTTAAAAATCTATAGCAGAATACTTCAATTATTTGACCCAAAATATTTACTAGGTGAGATTTTTCCAAAGAATTCCTGCCCTAGCTATCTACCAAACTGATCTTATTCAGCACTTTTTCAAGACAGATGATTTTATTAAAATAGCTGTAAGCAAAATTTAAACTTACAAAAATTTTTAAAGTTGATAATATACTGACGTGCCTATGTGTTCTGAAAGGTGTGTGTGTGTTTCTCGGGGAAATCAAAGACGCCTTTTAAACATCGGGGAGAAAACAGTCTGTACATTAATTCCATTTCCCAAATTCTCACCAAGCTGTGAGTGGATTTGAAAGCATTAGATAGTACTTTGCATTTTATTACTTCATAGTGATCTACTAATTTTATGAGATGCAAAAAGCAGTTTAAAAATATTAAAACAATGTGTTTCATTAGTAAAAAATGATTAGCACGATTATTATTCTTGTTTTTCTTTAAGCTTCAACAGCACTGTTTGTGCTACCCCCAAAGCCCTGTCATAAATCTCAGAAATCCTGGCAATGAGTCCAAACCTACTGTAAGAATAACTCTGCCCTTTTCAAAAACATAAGAGGAACTTCTAATTTGAGGGGTGTTGTTGTTTGGCTAATGGGGCTTTTTCCTTTTTTTCTTCTTTTTTTATAAGAACCAACGGTGCACTGTTGGTTATGACCTTGGAAGAGCAGAGCGGCGCTCCGTTTGTACCAGCCCGGGTGCACATGCACAACGCCGTGTCTCCCTGCTGTGCCTATCTGCCTGCAGTGTCAGGAAATTTACAGGTCTCCCTCTGGTCGTTTTAGAGGGGTTTGGTCCCGTTTCCTCCTTGTGGGATGCAAATAACTCCCGTGGACTTCAGCGAGGGTTATTCATAACCTACAGCAGGGGGTAAGGGCCGTGCTGATCACTCGGAGGGCTGCGGTCCCAGATGTGGACGGCTGCTCTGTGCCATCGCTGCCTTGGCCCACAGGAGCCAGGGCCAACGTACCGGGAGGAGGAAGGGCCACCTTGACTGACCTGCACCTACGTAAATGACAGACAGACGTCTTGAAAATCAGTAGGGAGCTGGGGCCAGCAGAAGGAAAGATACAGTCTTAGCAAAAAGCAGCTTTTGGGTCAAAACAGACACATGGCATTATCCAATCACTCATATATCAGGCGGTTGGGATGCTGATTTATCACAGAATGGTGTATTTGAAGATATCCCTATATGTGTACATGGAAGGACTGCCAGCCCCAGCTGCTGCTTTAGAGGCTGGCTGCGTGCCATTTAACTCTCGTCAATCAAAATCCATAAATGGCAGAAGGAGGTGGAGAAGAGAAAGAAAAGGGTAGTGGGAAAAAGAGTAAACCCCGGAGGGAGGGAAGGAGAGATCTGTAGGAATATATGCTATACGGAGTGGATGTGAAAAGGCTAATATATCACCCAGAGCCTCTCTAGCTTTGCATTAGGCTGCATTTAAAAATCTTACCCACGCTATATGCACTCCAAAGCAGTGTGTGCTGGTCATTTTTACCGCTGTTGCTCTTAATTTGCTTCAGTTTTTGTTCATGAGCTGAGCGAATGAAACAGACATAATTTTGATGTTTCAAAAGCGATCATGAAAAGGAACTTTTATTTGAACTCCACGCTCATAATCAGATCTCTGAGGATCTTATACCCCTCATGTCTATGGATACAAATACTTCTGTGAGAAATTGTGATTTTGAAGAGGTGTGGGGGGAGAGGAGAGGAGAGG
>VZTA01017757.1:0-38929 GCA_013398855.1 Mohoua ochrocephala | reverse complement strand
AGGAGAGGAGAGGAGAGGAGAGGAGAGGAGAGGAGAGGAGAGGAGAGATTTGGTAAATAGGATTTATTTTTAATATTTTAAATAAGATGACTGTTTGAACATGCCCTGAAACTGTAAACATTAAGAGTCTGAAAACATAAACTACAATCAGTAAACATTTAAGCAATGGAAAAAATACATCAAGAATGGCTCATTACAAAACATTAAAGACAGACATTATGCTTTCCTCACCTATGTGGTAAGTTTTTAGCTGCCTATTTTTCTTAATATAAGCACTGTACCTGTGTATGCCTGGAGCACAGTGTGTTATCATCAAAGCAGGCTGACCAGAACCACTTCTGCACAGTTCCTTCAGCTATCTAGCAAAGTCTGAAGCAGGCATCATTATCTCAAAAAAAATCCACCAGGTAAATGCTTCCTCTCCACCTGAAATATGAAAACCTTTCCCACATACTGCACTGTAAGCCAGTGCTACAGACAGCACTCTGTATCATCACATTACCAAACTAGACAATAAAACTTTCCCACAGATTTTTGTTATGCCCCAGAATTAGTCTAGTCTCTGTAATGCTCTCTGTGTGTTTCTTTATGTGCATGTGTGAGTAGACCTGTCTGTACAGAAAATAAGATAAGAAAACACTGTGTGTGTGACTCAGAGCAGAGCAATAAAATCTTTCTGCCTGGCCTAACAGGTCCATATCTGTGTTTTTTATAGGAGAAAATGATCCATTCACCTCTCTGACATGAGCATGAATTATAACAAGAGTATATATGACTATTTCCCTTTCCACCGATGGGTAATGAGAGCTTGCTTCCCTCCTCCCCCTGCATTAATAGGTTCCCAAAAATCCTTAGAGCAACACCATCTGTGGATTGGAGGCAGATGCCAGCACTGAATTGATGACCTTGCTAAGTTGCTTAGGCCAACAGGCCAAGTCCTCCTCCCTTTGGCTCATCCTCAGAGCTATTTCTCTACATGAGCAAGTGCAAAACATGTTAACAAGGGTAATGTGTACCTGCTGGTTGTGAAACAGCATTATAAGCCACAGTCCTGTCACCAGAAAGATCTGAAAAAGGAGGATGGACTGGAAATGCCCTGAAACTCTTTCCTCATTTTGAGTGTGTCCCTGCCTGGGAGATGCTCTCATTGGTCGGAGAGATGAGAAGTAATGATATACGTGATGTGAAGGCAATAGCCTGGGGTATGACAGCTTGAGGGAGGAAAGAGACAAATTCAGCAACATATCAGTTTATGACTCTTTAAAAGTAATTGCTTTAATCTCTGAACCATAATTTAAAACCTACTAAATTTTGCTGTCTCCTGCTCTGGTTTTCCCTTATGGCAACAACAACAAAAAAAAGGTCACTCTTTTAAACTAAACTCACGTGAGTTCCACCAAAGGAAGTGTTAGGCCACTCTACTGCCAATAGCACAGGTGAGCAGTGCTGAGTCATGAGAACAAGTGGTATTTGTGTTAAAGAAAATGCTAAGCTTCATCCCTTTAAACCACAGGATTTAACCAGTTTATCCTTTGGTATCCTGCACCAATGCTTTTCAATATGTCCCTTATTTTGACTTCAACTGAGAAATATATTGTTCTGTATTTACTATAGTTTTTAACATTAACTGCTGTACCATTAATGTGATTCAAAAGAGTCTCTGTAGGAAAGAGAGTAGCGTGGGAATTTTTTAATTCACTAATAGCTCCTCAAAAATCACTATAATATAGAGAGCTCAGTTATACCTTAAACTAAAATTTAACAATAAAGTGCATAATAATGTTTTCAAGAAAAATGTATATAAAAATATTAAAGCAGAATTCTGCAGAGTCAGCCACCTCTTCCAAAAATCAGTAAATAATCACATAAATAATCACACAGACAGCAAACTCTATAGGACTTGTACTATAATCTTTTTACCTATTAACAGTGGTATGTCAAACCCAGCCAATGATTTCTCAATCCAGCTTACTAAACAAATAATAAACACATCACCTAACTCATAACACTGCCACATCCTTTAACTTCTACAGCTCTGTACTTGCTCTGAACTAATGAATTCATATTTCTTGGGTGTTTATATACTATTTTTTTTTCTGTACTGGAGCAACCTACAGTCCAAGTACCAGACACAAATTATAGATATTCTCCTGTCTGAAATGGTCACAAAAAACTAAAGATAGTTCTGTGCTCAACTCCTGTTAACAATTTATAATTTTCAAATTTAAATAAACTAGAAAAAACCTCACAGTTTACCCAGTTTATCTACTTTCTGGTCTGTTCTTATCTCGGACTGTTCTTATTTTTTTGTGATTTTCTGATTCTGCAAGATGAGAAGTCATGGGGATATTTATAAGAACAGGCCCTCTACAAGTGGAAGGGCATCTAAAGGATTAGTGGACGATTTTCAGCTGCCATGAGAGGAGAAAGCTGTGGCTCTCATCCAGAGAAGTGACATTAGGGTTGATCCATCACACCTACCTGTGATCACCTAGAAGTTTGTGGTTTGTGTTGGTAGAAAGAACGAGCACTCTCTTGGGAGGATTGTTCAGCTCAGCAGTGCTAAGTGCTCAGTAAATGTTGCAATGAGTGGTAGCAGGGGGGCCAAAAGACCAAGGGACCATGGTTGGGTCCAAGAAAACCCCCTCCAGGTTTGTTGTAAGAAGCTTCTCCCATCGACTCTTATGAATATTCATGTACCCCTGCAAGATGTAACCAAAGCCCCCATTCCCGCCCCTCTCTTCCCATCGGTTGGTTTTGTATCACCCGCCCCTTTCTCCCTCTCTCCCCATTGGCTGTTTTGTATTACCCTGCCTCTTTTGGGACCCCCTTATAATCCCCAGCTGAAGTCAAGTTTGGCTTCTTGGTTCCTGGGCCACCCGTGTGGGACCTTTCTGTTCCCTGGGGTCCCACCCAATAAAACCTACGGTGTCCACCCAAGAGCCACCTCTGAATCTTCTGGGAGCACCAGAACCAACAATGCATAGGGTGGTTGCTGGCAACCATAGCCCTGGGTGGGGAACAGCTGGCTAGCAGGGGTCTGGCCCTGCCCGGGACCCCTCAGCGAAGGGGTTCTGTGGAAAACACAGCAGCTGTAACACCCAGCACCTCAGAACCTGCACAGACGCAAGTAAAGGTGGGCTCCCTAGGACACTCCCCTTTGACTGCAAAGGGAGACTTGCTGACTGCTTTAAACTAGATGCCCATGATAAGATCAAAGGTGAGCTAGAAACTTCAGGTTTGGCTCTAGGAGGTGAGGGGTTGATCTCTGGATCTAGATTTTGCTTTTAGGAGGTGAGAGGGTTCTTGCCCAAATACCCAAATATGGGGTTTTCCCTAAGAACCTTAGAAAGGATGGAGGGAACCTCCCTGTGAAACTCCAGTGAAAACTCACAGTGTGGTTTGTTTCATCAGTTCTTGCATAGGTTTTTAAATTCAAGACAGATAAGTGAAAGAAAGGAGAGGAAGCAATAAACACAAGTGCTAAGGACAAGTGCGTTGAAGAGGTGTCTGAATGCCTCCAGATTTACCTGTGGGGTGTCTCAGACCACACTCTGTCAGATAGGTAAAGCAGGTTGCATCTTCTCTCTGGCCTTGCCTGTGGAAAATAGAGCATGGAAGGAGGAAGAAACTGCAAATCCCATTCTCATTCTGATAACGAGGTGATATGTCTGAATCATTTACTCAAATGCCTGGATGATATCCCAGGACCAATAACGGGCCTCACAGCCCAAAACTATGAATGCTTGAAAGGGGAAGACAGCCTACCATAGAGAGGAACAGATGGTAAAAAACATGGCTTGTGTCATCCTTCTAGTCCCTTTCTGTATCCCACAATGATTTTTTGAATAACCTAACAGAATTTGTCTGAATGTTTCTCAGCAAAATGAAATTTCATTGACATGTGCTGTTTTTCCTGAACTGAAACGTTTGTGGAGATCGCTCTATGGCAATGAGGTGTTTAAAAGACTTCCTTATTGCATGCTCATTGGCTACAGATTGCAAAAGCATGGATGTAAAAAATAAACTATTCAAATGTAACTTTTAAAAAGAGAATTTAATTAAAAAATTTCAAAGCATTTTTTGAAAACTGTTAAGAAACTTTCACTTGTATTACAATGCAGAGTGGAAACAGTCTTCAGAAGTTTAAACAGTGACAGCACTGACAGTGTCTAAATTATTTTCTAACACTTAGAAACAGACGTACTTCAGGTGAAACTCTCATTTCTTCACTACAAATTAGTGCTAAGTATCATACAACTACATTTGTAGCTTTAGAACCTTAATTATTGGCATGTGGGTCCCAGTTCTTCAGAACTGAGTTATTTTGGGTTTCTCTTGCCTATTTTTATTTTCCTGCTAATCTTTGAACTTGATCCAACATTCCTTACTCAGGCTAAACTCCCATTGAAGTCAACTTTGCTTGAGCAAGAATTGCAAGATCAGACCCTTTGTCGCAGAGAGGGGGCATCATCAAATTTCATTTTCTTGCATAAATCAGTGAAGAACTCGGTTAGCAAAGCCATGGAATGTCTTCCAATACCCTTTTATGTAAATCCACCTTGTCCCCTCCTCTTATGACCCCGTTGGTCTGACATGAGGAGTTAAAAAGTCCACCCATTCAAAAATATAAGATTCTGAGAGAAAATATTCCTTATGATTATGGACATTATATGAGACATTAAAATTCTGGGGTTGTCGTCTTAACAGGGAATGGAAAGGAAAATAGGAAATGGTACAGTTCAGAGCTATTACTGTGGAAAACAGTGAAAAGAGGAAATACAACATTGAAAACTTAACCCGTTCACACGTTCTTCTTCACTGTGCATTGGATTTAAGAGTGTAACGTGCATATATTCAATTTGGACTTGGTTTGCAGTCATATATTCCCTAGTGGGGCCCTAGTATCTTGACCATGAATTTCAAAATAACTACACAAAGTGATGATAAAAAGTAGATTTTTCTACTGGAACTAATGGTGATTCCTTCCGTTGTTTTGCACAGCATATGCTGTTCATAAATAATGTCAGAATTGGGCCAAGTCCCCTTAAGAAAGGTGGTCATTTAATGTAAGTAAATCCACATTAAATATTGAAGATCAGAAAAAAGCTGCCTTTTCAAAGAGGTCACTTTTAAGTGAAGGAAACAACAATGCATGTGTGCGGATGGCCAGTTCCACACTGGGTGACACAGAGTTAATGGCTCATAGAGAGCATATACATGTTTTTTAAAGATGTTTTATTGCTTACAAAAGGAAGTAGTCTAGAGAGACTGGATACATAAACTGGCTCCAGCCAGCTGCGGCTGTCAGGCTAGGAAGGATCCTGTTCAATTAGTGTTGTAAAATAAAATACTTTGTAAAGGAAATAAACACTATGAGAGCTAAGATTCATGCTTTCAAATATACACAAGGTTTGAATTTTTAATTAGGGCTGCTAATTACAGTCATCAGAAAGCAGAACAGAATAGATTTTACCTTACATTTAGCAGACAAGCCTTCAACCCCAGTGTATTTTTCAATTTCATTAATATTTTATGAAAATGGCCCTTGCAGCTTCAGCCTATTCTGTGCCTCCTACAAAACTGCCCCACATTATGGATGCCAATGCCTTTAAGCCATGTGCATTAGTGAGATGACAAAATGCAAAACAGCATCTTGTCAACCATTGCATCAATTGATTCTATTAGATAGTGTAAAAACAGTTGGGTGTGAGTTATAATTTAGCTGACACTAATGATGAAACAAGACACTGGCTGGGAGCAGACATTAGCTATAAGCCAGAAATTAATGCTTCTAATATTTTTGAACAAATTAACCTTAATGAACTGGCCATGTATATACTGTAGCATATACTGATAAGTCAATTAGTAGAGAATAGAGGTTATGTATATATAGATATATAGAAAAAAATGTATGGTTATAGAGAGTTCCAAGCACACAATGCTATTAAGAGCAGTTCTACAGTAAATTCAGCCCTTTTTTACATTTAGATACATTCGAACTCTAATGTGCGAATGTCCGATCTTGTCCATTTCAGTGAAATTTTGTATGCAAACAAGTACAAAATTCAGTGCCATCATACTGATAGATCAGACACGGTACTGATGTGTTCATAGAAATGTCTCAATTTCACCAATATTTTACCATTACAAAGTTTGGGAGCTGGTGGTCCAATTTCTAACTGAATTCATAATGTACTAACCAAAATTTACAGTCTATTTCCTTTTTATTCATTACCATTTGTGATCAAGCCCTGATAGAGATTCTCAAATGTTCTAAATCCAGTCACTGCCTAAAAGGATGCAGTAGCATTTTAAAATAACGTAACTAATATGAGACCCTAAATTCTAGGAATTCCATTTACAGGCAACCCAGAAAACAGAAGTGGTTAATTTATAAGGGAGCACAGAACAAAGGTAAGGCACTTGCCAACAATAGTTTGTTGGTTTAACTTTGACTTGCTTTCCTGGGAAAGAAGAAAACAGAATTTTCAATGTGAACTGTCAGCCCCACTTATGACAGGGCTTCACTAGTTAGAAATTTAGAGTTCCTCCTCCATTGGCAGAATGATGTAAAGAAAACCACCAAACAAAATTCTTTCAAGTTTCAACTACAACTCTACTTAAATAATTTACTTTTTAGTTTTACTCAGACTATTCTTTTTAAACTTGGTTGACATTTTCGTTGACAAGCACATTTTATTGCACAAGATCAGTAGTGGAATTGGCAGTGAAAAACAGAGAGAGGGGAAAAAAGCTGGCTCTACTCAATGAGAGAACTACTATCTTGCCTTTGGGAAAAACAGTGCTGGCAGTGACCCTTTCTGAAGCCAGCAATAAGTGGTAAACCAGTCACTGTAAGTAAAATATTTGGTAGCTTTGAATGTTTCCTTCTCCTACAAGAAGTAAACCAGAGGCTGTTTAGCTAACACATTTAAATCAAGCCAACAATAAAAAAAAAAGTTGGGTGTGAGCATAAAGCCTTTAAATTAATCTTTTAGAAAGTAAAAAAAAAAATTATTAAGTCATTGAAAATGTAAATATCAAAGCCTTCCCTTATGAATTACTGAGCTGTAGTTAAAACTAGTGGAGACCAAAAAAAAAATACATAACACAGGGAAAAAAATGAGCGGAAATAACGTCTTAAGCATAGCATTTTATTTCCAAGATTTTGATTTCTGTCTTTCATATTTTAAATGCATAATGTGACTTAGGGATCAAAAGAGAAGGCAGACTAAACAAAAGGTATTTTCAAGAAATTCATGGATATTTGCATTACATGCTGAATGAGTGATCCATGCTTCTAAAGTACCTTTTGGAGGACCCAGAAAGAGCTACAATAACATCCCAACCAATATTCCATTCGAAGAGATCTGTTCCAATAAAGCCGAACATCAAAGCTGCTCCAGGAGCAGTGAAGCTCTAGGCTGCTAGCCACACTGCACTCATTTGGGAAAGTGTCTTAGAGAGCTGCGTGTGACACTAAATCAGGAGCAGGGATGGACGTGTTTTGTGCCTTGCGTCCAGCTACTTAAATGAAGGCAAATCTACCAGTTTGCTAATTTAGTTTAATCAGAAGTTGGTTTGGGTTCGATTCCAAAAATTGCAAGCCCACTTCAGGAACCAATGCCAAATGCTCATGTCATTGATGTGCAAGGAAAAGGTCACTTTGGTTTGATTTTTGACCAGGTGGAGGTCTTGGGTCTTAAGCCAGACAATTCTGACTGTTCTGCCCTATTTTTCCTATTTCTCTATGGGTAAACACCACCATCACCACCACTTTACTAAAGGTGTTTCGTTATGAGGTAAGTTTTCCACTGGTCTCTGGAAAGAGCTGATGAACTCCTCAGATGAGAAGACATCTATAGGGAATGTGCATTGTTTAAATCAGTGAGATTTTCACAAATGGGTTCTTGACATAGCTAGCATAAAAATAGCAAACATTTTGCCTAGGGAGCTCATTTCTGAAAGTTATGTGAGTAATTAGGTGCAACGAATGTACAGTTCTCACTGCAGATTTTCTCAGATGCTTCTTCCAGCATATCTTCCACCATAGCATAGCTGTTGCTATACTTGGACTGGGAAATATAAGAGCGATAAGGCACAGCTTCAAGCACTGGCCTGTCTTTTGAGTGCCTGTTTAACCATTAACACTCAATCTGGCATAGTTTTGCTCTATGTTGATTGGAGCTGTGCTGAATAATGTCTGGATATTGCTCAAGAGACAGAAAGCTCTATAGATCTTTCCCAAAAGGAGATGTGAAGACAGCTTCCCTGCGTTGTTGGAAAGTTTAAATAGGTAGATGCAAGTCTGGCCATGACACTTGGCCTCAGAGAGAAGGAACAATGCCTGACCTGTGTTGTTTAACAGCATAGGTGCTAAATTTATTGACCCTCTGTAGCCATTTCTGATACATTCTGCTGACCATTGCCCAGCACATAGCTCTGGGAGTTACACATGGGTTAGGAGCACAAAGGCGTGCTCAGTGTGATCTCGAGATGGAACAAAAGCATAAAAATGTAGAGTTGTGGAAACCTAGCTTCTTTGCAGTCTTCTAGGAGGAATCTAAAGCTGTCTCAAAACTTTGCCCAACATATTTTCCTGTTCCTGAAATTTCCCCCTTTAAAGTTTCCACAGAACTTGCAGATGCCCAATACACTTCATGGGACAGAGAGGAAAATATTGTCCAAAAGAGACCTCCATTTAATTTCCTAGTGCCAACCAAAATTCTAAAAATTCACAGAGCTCTTTAGCTTGATTGGATGCAGAAGGCCATGTGTTGCAGGTGGTTTAACTTTCCATTTTCTGTGCTCCAAGCCCTCCAGTTCCTAGTGACCATTTCAAAGACCTTACTGAGAAAAAAGTCCTGGTGAGGTAAAAACAAGGATTCTCTAAGGAAAATATCAAGCTTTCTGGGCATCATGATTTTGTACCCTACTATCAGAAATTTCTTTCTTCTGTGCACTTTGATTAGAGAAGAACTGCAGTAAAAAAAAATGAAACCTTAAAGAGACTTGCCTGAGAATGGCCCATATGGGGATCAAACCCACAACCCTGGTGTTATTAGCACCATACTCTAACCCAAACTAAACTCCTCTTTGGAGCAATTTGAACCACGGATCACAATTCTGTCAGCCTGCCATTCAGAAATGTCTTTACTTCAAAAGTCAACTAGGGACAAAGCATTCTGCAGTCCAGCTGTGAACCTCTCACCTGCAAAGATGTACAGACCATAGGAGATGAACAAGTGCTATGTTCCTACTGCATTAAATGTGTCAGCACCAATCCAGCTTCTTCCAGTGGTCCGAAAATTAAGTGAGGAGTCTAACCCTTCCTATCCATCTTCCATAGAATATAGGAGTCTTTCTAGGTGGAAGCTCAGCACATTATGTAGACAGAGAAGGGGTGCTGTGATGCCAGCAGAGCGGAGTACTTGTGGAATTGTCTTGTCTCAGTTTTGTTGATTAGGATTTTACCATGAGAGCAGTCAGAAAAAAGGTTTTCTGATATTTGAGGCACGGTTTGATCCTACAGGTATTTTTTAACTTCACTAAGACCTGTATAAAAATCCATAGCTCTCATAGTCACTCTTGAGTTCTTCAGAAGGCGAAGCCCCTGGCCATCCCTAAGACAAAGTATGGAACAAAGAAGAAAAAAATCTTTCCCGACCACTGACAATCAGTGTCAGTACTGTCATTACTGCAGTCTGAACAGAGTGCTAACGTTGATAATCTTCCTTCTGTGAACCCCCAATTTACCTCAAATTTATCATGGAATCCACAAAGTTCAGTGGAAGAATTTTGATTGCCAGATCATGTCAGGTCACAGCCTGACAGCAGTTGTTCCCATGTGGTAGGCAACATCTCTATTTGATTCTCTAGAACATGCCTACATAGATCATTCAAGGTAACATCTGTCAGCCTTAGGAGATACTCGGTGCTTGAAACTTTCCTTGGTGTCAATGGGTGCTGAAGTCACTCAGCTATCAGCTTGATTCCTCTGGAATGACATTTGGCTGAAATTCCTTCCTAATGCTCTTATGAAAATAGATATGTGCTTTTTCAACTCTTAAATCTTTTTCAGTAACTCCCCATCTTCGGTTAATGCCCTTATCCCTTGTTTGCTATCTCTTAAATAAATACAGAAAATAAATACAAACACCAATTTTACCAGAAGAATACATTCTTATATAACCGAGTAAGGGTGTATGACATATAAATGTAATTTAATCTCTCCTTGAGAATGATTGTGGAATTTTACCAGAGATTGTCCTGGATTTGTCATACGCTCCCAATTAGGTTGATGTGTGGAGTCTTGGCAACACTGAAGGCTCTATGCAAGCCAAGGCTAAGCCCCGGGTTGGGGTGTATTCCCTTGAGTACATATGTCACTCCTGTCCATTTCTGACCTGGTGACAGCATAAGGAATTCACAAAGACCTCATGCTTTGGTGAGATTCAGTCCATCTCCGACTTCATTAATGCATGGGATGAGAATACACACTACATTAAGACCTGTTTATGTGCATCCCAGACCTACTGAACCTATTTAATTTTGCTCTCCCAGGAATGTGCTCTGGGTCAACACGCACTTTCACCTGCTGGATACAAATTAGAGCACTGAGAAGATGTATCCAGAGAGAAGACTGGGGAGATGGTGTCCCCAGGCTCCAAACTTAGAAAAAGGCAGGGGAAGCAGCTGGGGTTTTGCAGAAATACGCACAAGCTTGAAGCGAGAGAAGCAAGGATAATATTAGGAAAGGGAGGACAACTGCTTAAATATTTCCAGATATCTATGCTGCAAAAGCTAGGGGTTGGTAACTAGGCTGGGGCTTGTCCCATTACTAGGCTCCACCCCGACTTGTCAATGCTGTAGGTGTGTTGCTCACTTATTTCCTGGCGGATTAGGAAATAGTGACAGCCATAGTAACGCCAGCCTTTTCTTGAACACTTCTCCATGTTTTGCAGTATCTTTGCGCCAAACCACGCTATACGCAGTATGCCACTGCTATTCGTATTTTTAGGCATTTCAGAATCTACACTGAGATAACATCTTGCTAATGGCAATGTGTGGAGCAACAAAGGCAAAGAGGTGGGAAAAGAGGGACTATCTGTAGTTCTGCAGTTTGTGACACAACTTGGGCAAGGACCAGAAGTTCTGGCTCTGGGTTTCACTTAGGATGCAATAGGAATTTAAATGGATAAAGACCTCGGGAGTTCACTGTGTGTAGTCAAGTATGTCTAAAAGTGATTCTATTGCCCTGTTGTTTGCTTAGACAAAAGTTTTATCAGCTTTGCTTGGAGTTTTGTCTGCGCAAAGTATGGGACTTGGAGTGAGGACTGCAAAACCAGATACTGCATATGCTCTGATTTAAGGAACCCACATCTGAATGAAAAATGCATATCCCTCTCCTGCATTGTATAAGAATTAAGGATGTAAGGGTCCAGCTCAGGAGCCAAAAGTTCTTGCATAACCAAAGAACAAAGAGCTGTGGTCTTAACATAGCAAACTCCCATTAACCTCAGCCAGAATTTTGCCTAAGGTCTGAATAGAGGCTAAGAAAACTGCAGGCTCTAGCTCTGTGTGCACAGGGGGGTAAGATCACTGTTTCCACGTAGGCATGACTGAGTTGTGCTTCAGAAGCACATTTCATCATATGCATGCAGAAACACTGACCTTTCAGACCTACAAAACTTGCATCCTAGTAAACATTTCGCTCACCGAGGAGGAAAACAAAAGCCAAGAAATTCATTTAGGGGGAAAAAAAGCCCAATAAAAAGAGAGAAAAAAAACCCCAAAGAATGTTGTATTTTTTCATATAATCACTAGAAGAATCATTTTATGGTGTTTCCCATGCAATTACTGCCAGACCTGTTTAGCAAATGTGAAATACTCATTAGCAATTACTTAACTATACATATATTAAAGCTTAATTAGTAAATAAATTAAGCATATAATTAATTGCTTTAATCAGTAGGCTTTTAATATTGTAATTATCACTTGATACATTAAGGGCATGTTAAGAATACTTTTCTCCAAAAAATACATTGTTAATTAATCATTAAAACTTATCTTACTACATGCTCATTAATGATTTATTACAGATGCTGGGCCAAATTCTTCTCTCAATTACAGAAGAGCTAACTCTGTTGAAACCAATAGACCTTCACTTTCATAAATTAAAGGAGAATTTGGTCCTGCTAATTAAATGTAAAGTGTTTGTCAGAGCATATCACCATAGATGGAAATCTGTAGTGCCTTGCTCTCTTTAACTCAAGAGGGGCAAACTGCCTTTCTTTAATGCTCCTTTGCTGTCTCCAAGCATCGTCCTTCTGTAGCCTGAGCTCAAAGGCAACAAGTTGGGCTTCATTTCTAGCCCTGCCACCACCTCTGAATTCCAGACGTGTGTGTGGACAAGAGAGTTGCCCAGATGCTCTTTAAAGAGACAACTGATTGCTTCTAGGGACCAGCTCACTTTTTTTTCCCCCTCGACATCTAAAAGGAACCAAAAGAATCAGGCTCTAAGGGTGTTAATTTGAAAGACTCAGAGGTCAAAGGACAGTTAATGAAAACCAAACACAAACTATAGCTATATTTTTCTTATCCTGGATATGGTTTTTCTATCTCAACTTTATAATCTCCTTGGGAATGGAATTTTTTACTTGGAATTTGGTATAAATAAGGTATCTGCCATAATGGGCTGAATGGCCTTAGTTAAGCCTTCTTGAGGGAGCAAGAGTAATAATATTGTTTGTAAAAGGTCTTCATACATAAACAGTCATATTATGCATTGTGGCAGAGAAGGCAGGATGAGGAGGGGGAAGGAGCAACTAATTTTTGAGCAAGGGATATCTATTCATAGATACAGAGCACAGATGCAGAAGCCTTTGAAATGACAATGTGAAGCCTTCTATGGGTTTCCCTTCACAGTCCCAGTGGGACTCTCCCAGGCACAGCCTATTTGCACGGATGCAAAGTCTTGGTTGCATAAATGTAAATGTAGAGTAAATTAAGAAATTGAGGTTTAATGACAATGGGCTTATGGGCTTCAGAACCTGGATGTGCATATGCAGTTTACTATCTGCACATGTACTTATCTCCACCAAGATCTCAAACCCTGATGAAAGCAGCCATTTTTCTGCTTTGGTGAAAAGCATTACCCATTTTAAGTAGGTGAAATTTAAACAGCACTTAGTGCTTGCTAGGAGGTACCCTATGGGACCAGCCCAAGGTTTGTGTTGAAAACCTGATGTTCTCAATTTATTGCTGGGTTTTGGGAGGTGTCCCAATACAGCTTTCAGAAGAACACGCTAAAATCTTAAATTCTTCACTAAGATAGCAAAGAAATAAACACACTAATGCATATGTGCACATAGTCAGTCTCAGTCTTTAAGTTACTATTCCAGATAGAACAACAGAAAGAAAATATTTAATTTTAAATGGTTTAGGATTAAGCAGCTCTTTCTTCGTAATAATTTACAGCAGATTATTTCAGTGCTTTAGCACAGTATGATCTGTTATTCAGGACTGCAGGGTGCAGGGTGAATAAACGAAAATCCCTACCTTAGAATCATCTGTGAGTTTTGAAACCATGATCAGTCCCAAGAAAAAAATCTTTCCTCTGGCCCCTTTTCCACTGAAGGAAAGAAAAGTGACTTGGAAAAAAGAACAGATTGTGGAGGCAACCGTCAGGAGTCACATCACACCGGACCAATCTGTGATGGTAACAGCTACTACAGCCTTGTAGATTCTCTATATAAGTCTAAATATTTGTGTTTTGTGGTGAACATTTCTCAAGTGGAAAAGGCAATGAGCATAGTAAATCTTGCCTACATACCCTTCCCTAAGCTTAGAGGCCAGATCTAAACAAGGTTTAGACGTCTGCTAAGGGAATTCCAGGGCAGGTCGTGCTAACAGGTCTTTTGGCAATGGAAGTTGTGTTATCCAAGGGATGAAGAGGAGGCTCCTCACTTCTGTGGTGCTCTCTGTTGGTTTTAGAGACTTAAGCTCAGATGACAAAATGGCTAAAGCTACCCAGGTCCCCCACCATACTGGGGATGTCTCAAAGTCAGAAAGGAAACCCTCTTGGGTTTCATTGTATCGGTCCTTTAAACTAAAACTAAACATTGGTGCATGATGAAAATAAGTTTATAAACAATTATGGTGCAAATATAATATTTTAAAAGATGAGATCCTTTTTGTTAAAGAATTCCATTCTTTGTATGTCTAATGGATTATTCCTGTGACTACTTCTTTACAAAATAATAATGTTTTGTCCTATCCTGCAGGGACCAATCTCATTCCTCTGTGAGGCATGTAGACAGTGGCAACTTGGCAGAACATATGTAGAGAGAAATGGTTCACTTGTCTTCAAATTTATATTAAAGGATATTGGCTTCTGACAGAAGCAAAAGCTTTATTAAGGCTTCTTTTTTTTCTATGAAAGAAAAAGGAAGTATACAATATTTGACATGGTAAACATGACAATATAGGCACAAGTCTTTGGGTACTAGAAGCGACGTGCTCATGTGTTTGACCATCATTATTCAAGAGGATTCTAAAGACATTGTGAAAAAGCTCCTGTAAGAAATTCAACTTGATTGTTCTAATAGTATTTCTTCATACTGATTATGAGTCTGAATGTAGGCATTATTCACTGTAGAAATCATTCTTCTTAACAGCAAAATAAATATGATAGAAACATGCTGGCAATCTCCTTAAAATCAACAAATAAGAAGTGCTGGTTTGTGTCTGGGCAGACAAAGGTGGTAATTGTTTTCCTGTCATAATTACAATTTTTTAATAAATTCATGTCAGTGTCATGGGGAAAGGCTACCTTGGTTTAAATGAATTTAGCTAAACTGATTCTTAATATAAACTTAAGCTGGATTCATACATATTCAGATGTGTATGAATGTATTTATTACTTCAACTTAAAGCAGTAAATTATTAGTGACCAAACTCAAAGTAAGCAAGAGTTAAATCAGTGTAAAACGTTCCTGATTAGGGATGTACCTCTATTAAATTTTATGATATAAAGTAATTTCAATTAAGCAAATGCAGCTTTTTCCAATGCTCAAAAGGTCTATAGAGATACCTAAGTAAATCAATATTTTCTGAATTATTGTATATATTATAATTTGCACGAAAAAACAGCCATGTAGAGTGCCATGCACAATTGGGATGGTTTAAGAATGTCTGCTTTGCATAGAAAAAAGCGACATCCTGGAACAGTGGGCTTGGTTTCTTCTTTTCCTGATTATTCCAGCAGAGCTGAGGTAAGGATTGCTAGCTGCTGTAGTTATGAAATTCCCTGTGTGAGTGTAGTACAAATACAATTGAGCAAATCCCAGCTTGCAGACTTCAGCCATTTTGTTGTCACAGCCTACAGTCTGGCCTTCCTCACTCGGGCACCTGACTTGCATCTGCATCTAAGGGCCTATTGAAGCAGTCTTCCCAAAGGAAGCCCCGAAACTTTTCGCGCAGGCACTGGAGACACGTGCCTTTGAGAGCCTCCAGTCTTCCTAACTTGTGTACCTAAACTCAGCCAGGTGGGACTTCTGGGTAGGCTTTCAAAGGCACGTCGCTCTCTCCTGGAGCTGTATCTGGGATCTGAGCACTTCAGAGTGGCGCTGTTCCGCCTGCCTAACACTGGGGTACAAGTCTGGGGTAGGGGAGGGTGGCAAAGGGCAGCTCCCAGCAATGCCCGCTGCAGTTTCATGCTTTGTCTTCAAGCTGCCTCCTGAAGAGTGTACTTTTGTTCCTCACCCTGACATTCCTTAATCAGAAAGACTTGTCCTAGAGTAAAGGTACGTGTTTCTTCCTGGCTCAGATGGAAATACTACCATAAAACAAGGATCCCAGGTGGACCTCAGTTTATCTCAGATGTGCTACAAGCGCACTGGAGTTTCCAAAGTGCGCTGGGGGGAAATTTCGGGGTCCGATTCAGGTCATGGTTTGAAGCAAAATACATTTTTATTAATAATCGCTACATCTATACATTTGTGGATGTTACAAGTGAAGGCAATAAGAAAAACAACTATAAACTTATAAAAAGAAGCATTTTATTCCTGCCCTTGCCACCACATGTACTGGAAAGGAACTACATCGGCTCTTTTTTAGCTAGTAATGTCTAATGCAGGAAGACAGGAATAAGCAGAGTAGAAAGCACCTGTCAGCTCTATTTCCCACTCTCCTTGATTAGCATGAAACATTAATAGGGCTCTCAGAAATTCTGGTCTGAAATGGGCTTTGCTTGAAAACGTGTCTGCCTTTACTGCACAAAAGCTGCTGTCATTAAAAAAGGGCAGATAACTAAAGAAGACTCTTTCTTGAAATTTATACCATTTTTTCACACAATGACAAATTATTTTAATAATAGGAATCGCACACTCTGCCATTTGTATAATGTTTCCCATAAAATTCTCCCATTAAATTTGCTCCTCTACTTGACTCATATCTTTTTAAAAAAATGACACACACAAAATGATACATCACGCATTCTTACAAAGAATTGGAAGTGAACATACTGTAATGGGTTAACATACGTTTTAATAAAATTTTCATTGTTGCACATTTCACTTTTCGGTACTGAGAGCCAGGGCTGTACCAGTAACCCCAGGCAATGCCTAAGGATAAAACAAATCATATGGTAGTGAACTATTTTCACCTATTTATCCTTCTACTGAAAATATATTCATAAATACAAAATGAAGCTAAGATACGTAGCCAGTAACATTGTACATAACAAAGATATTCCCTAGTATTTGTATTCTATTATTTTTTAATAATATACCTTCTGCATTTCCAAGATGCTTCAGCTTTTGTTTTTATTCCTTACATATCTTGAAAGGCACCGAACCATTTTAATTTTTGTCTCCCCAAAGTGGGCAGTAACAAATATTTGAATCCATAGAGTCAAATTAAATCCTATTGCACAACCCATTATAGAATATGCACTTCGAGTCAAAAATGTGTGCCTGTCTATTTATCTAGCAGGTGGAGTTTTCTGAATAGGAAACTTTTGATTTGTGGCATATGTAGGTTTATTTGCGTGTAGACAATCTGCCTTAAAAGATCTGTGTCATCAAAAATCTTCCTGTACACATCAGCATATTAACTGCTTGCTAGATGGGGTTATCTCAGAGAATAAACACTGAAATAAAAAAAGATTTGCCCTGAATATTCCTTTTACTATGGAGGTACTGTACAACTTAAAAATAATAGGTTTTGTTTTTTCATTACAGTCTAGGAATTCTGGAATAATAATTACATTTTATTGCCACAAATTAAAATGATGTGGCAACAATAAATAAAGCTAATTCGAGTTGCACCTAAGCTCTAATTTTTGTGATTGTATATCTTGTTGCCTATCATCAGATATTTAAAGGTGAAATCAAAACCACAGATGTTGTAAATAAAAAAGAAGCTGGTATAATTACTTTTTATTTGATAAAGCACATTTTAAGATTCCAAATTTTAAAATCTCCCGATCTTCTTTTCCCCTTGTTGTCTCCCCTCTCTTCCCAAGTCTGATTTCACAGAAAAGATATTTCAGCTTGTCTCCTAATATGTTACTAAAGACCATGTGTCTTCTATAAGAATGATGTTATACAGAATGAAATGCAAGTATATTTATTCAACAAAGCATCATAAGAAAGAAAAACAGTGTGTTTACAGACAATTTGTAGGTCTTAAAATATTTGCTTCTAATAGCAAGAAATCCTTCTGATTATACATATCGCAGGGAAATATATTATGAATAAAACTTAGAGTTCTTATAATTTCACATTGATCGATTTTTTTTCTTCATGTATTAAAAATGATGCATAAAGGATTTTCTACTTATTTTTCCCTCATTTTATTTTATAAATGCACAACTTCTCATAGAAAGCAGAGCTGAGGATAAAATTATTTAGGCATTTTATCACTCTGCTTACATATGAACAATGTTGATGAGGATCTTCACAGGCTCAGCTAACATTACTAGAATTTACATTTCTACATTTTTTTGATGCATCCCAATAGTCCAACCCAGAAAGAGAGAAGACGAGTTGAAGAGAATTCTAAAAAAATTTACATGAAACAGTCAGTAACAACACATGAAAAATGGCAAAGGAGAATTCTGATGTGTGTGCGTGCGTTGCTTGCTTTCTCTTTCTCTCTCTCTCTCCCCGTCTCTCTTTTTCTTTCTACTCTATGCAAATTCTTCCTAATCTAATACCGACCAATAAGTCTACAAGAAACAAAATTCAACTCCAAAACTGATACTATATAGCAACAGAACACAAGGTATAATGCATATTTGCTAACTACGGTGCATTTTCTAGTAAAAAATGCTTTGCAGTCTGCCGGCTTGTCAATCTTTAATAGAAACTCATCAATTATTTGTGGGCAGGAGATTGAAGCGGCTAATAGCTCAAATATATTCCTCCATTTCATTGCATCAGTAGCTCTAAATTAATGCCTGTATTTTCCCCCACTAAAATAAGTTAAAATAAATAAATAAATGAAGATGTAAAAATGTATATGCATCATTTGAATAAACAGTTAAGCACCACAGCACTGGGTATTACCTCTGAAAGAGGAACACGAGCCACGGAGCTTTTATTGTTGAATACAAATTCGTTAGAATGCAGAACAAAACGTAATTTACTTGCAGTCTGACTAATCTATTTGAAAATATTTTTCCAATAGCAGAATTACCAATAGACTTGCCAAATACATCAAAGCACTGAGATGTTTTCTCTTAAAAAAAACACCCTACCTACTTTGGCTTTTCACTTGAGTGACATCATGCCTTGAACCTGAACTATGTATATATATCTCTATATCTATCTCTCTCTCTCCCTCTCTCTCTCTCAAAGAAGCTTGTAGGTGGGACATATAACATTCCTCATAAAACAAAGTCTACTCATTTCAGCTAATTAAAAATGAAACTTCTCTGACATTAATAGGCAGTAAAGCAAATTTATAGGCAGACACAGAACATTTCAGTCAAAAAAGTTAGCCTACAACTTGATAGAAGGCAGGTTTTGCCAATCACATGCCATGAATCTACCCCCCCTGACCCCAGCCTTCTCTCAGATAGCGGATACTGGCATTCTTTGCACATCAGAAATGCGCCAGCAGAGACCATTCATGAGGGAAATAGGAAAGCAAGTCACATTTGAGCAGACAACAAATGCTCCGAAACCTTGACCCACTGCATGCAACAGTGAGTGAGCCGCAAACCCAGCACCCAGCAACATTAGGATGAACAGCAGCTGCAGCTTTCCTGACCTAGGACCCGGTCCTGCTAACGAATCCTCTGTTCCCTGCACACAGCTGCTATTCAAAAAATACAAGGAGCTTTGCATTATCATTTTTAAGCTAGTAACCGTAGAACAGCGCAGAATAGATGACACACTTACTGTAATGTCCCATGAAGCAAAGTTCCCATCTAGAGAGAGAGGCACTCTTATTCCACTCCCTGCAAAAGGGTTAACCATTATGAAGAAACATTATGCCAGACATTAGCAGACAGCCTACTTAGATATTACATTTTTCCATACATGATAAATCCTGGGTAAACCTGTTTTTCTTTTTAAACACCTTGCAGAGTGAAGCCTAGCACTGCATCTAGTTGCCAAAGCACAATCAATATGGAAGGAGCGGTATTTTATGATTGGAGAAGTTGTTGTGTTTTTGGTGGTGAAATTCATTATTTAGTATCTGAACCCTCAGCATTTCAGTATCATTTATTCATAAAGTCCCTTTTTGCCAGGAGGAAATGGATACAGCTGTAGAGAGAGAGAGTGCGAGAGAGGGAGAGGGAGAGGGAGTGAGACGGATTGATGATATTGATCAGGTACCATCTTGAAACAAAGGCTAGGTGCTCTATTTTAGTTGACAACTGTGACACATAAAAAACAAGCAAGAGAGGGGGAAGGCTAGGGCCTTGAACATCACAGGCTTTAAAAAGCGTTTGAAGAAACCATTATGACAAGCAGGTCTAGGCAAGCTGCTGCAAAAATGTATTCAGAAGAGTCATTAAAAAATGATGCTTTGTTTGCCTTGTGAATATGAGGTTTGTAGCTAGCTGCAGAGCACTCTCCTACAGAGGAAATGATGAGGTTTTTCATGCTGCAGTCGCCTCTCTCCTCTTCCCTCTCCCCCCCCCCCCCCCCTCCCCAATCCCNNNCCCCCCTTTTAAAAACAGAAACTTTTTTTGATGTATTCACATTCCTGACTTAAAACACAGTATTTTTGGATTCACAGTCAATCCATCACATTCATTGTCAGCTGTCCTCACACTCCTCAGGTTGTCTATTAAAAATGATGAGATCAAAATAAATGGAGTGATTTCCTAAGCTTTCCAAGAGTTTAAATTGCTACTTTCTGTCCTGCTTGCATCTCTAGAAATGTAACTAGTACTTCTGATCATCTGCTCTGTGATAGTCATGCATTCTAGTGCAGAGAGGTGTTACCAGCATTGTCAGATCATGAACTTTATTTTTTCCTCTTCCTATCCTCATAAGTGTAGATACCTGTGTGCCACCAGTTTCTTTGTGTACTCAGTCCCTTTTGAAAGGGAGGGGAGCAAGCCTTTATACTTAAGGTAAACTCTTAAGTGTCACACAGTAGTAGCTCAGTTCTCTATCACAGATGACTCTAGTACCTTAAAGAGGTACATAACTCAGAAAAGGCAGTGGTGAGTTTTTAATTTTTGTATAATTCAGCATCTTTTAAAACCCTGGTCCAAACAGGAAAATAAGCCAAATGGAAACCATTTAACATAGTGAGGGTATTCCCATGTCTCAGAAAATATTCCCCTTGGTATGTGTCTCTTTTCTGAAAGTTGACATTTATAGTCAGTTTTGAGGGAAAGGAAAATAAAAAGGTGGGGTACTTGGAACTAAGTGAAAAGTGGGGAGCTACTGCACTTACACCGGGTGAAGTTTCTAATCTGACTGCAGACTCCAGGCTGGTCACATGTCCAAAACAGAAGGATACAATATATCTGAATGAGAAAATTAAAGACAATAAAAAGGTATCCATAGATTGCTGAAATCAATGGAAGGAAACCAAATGACTTCAGTAATCTTTTAAGTATTTCTCAGGTGCCAAATTGTACTTGAACCCTCATGGAACTGTTCTGTTAAAAAGCATGAGTGATCTAAATGTCTCTGTGTCAAAAAACTTCCACTTTCTCCAGTGGTCAGTTGGAGAAATCCCAGTAGGAAACTTCTGAACAAAAGCTTTTAGCTTCTGCTATGATTGCCCATTACTAGGGTGATGTATTTGTAGGCTCACAGAATTTCCTGTGGACAGCAGGGCATATCACAGTGGTGTGTGCCTTTGGGTGAGAATTAAAGGGAAGCTGAGAGTCACACAAAAGCAGGTTTCCTCCTCACCCTCACCACTATCTGTGTACAACTATAAGGGAAACCTCAGAATGTTCAACCTTTGAGCTTGCCCCAACAATTCTACCATCTTGAGGTTGAAGCTGACCCACTAGAATGGGCTTTCCATTTGTCTCAGGTTGTTGTTAATGCTACTCAAGTCCACCTGAAATAAAAGGAAAAAAGAGAAAAAAATCAATCAACTCCCAGCTTCTGACTTCCTCAAATATACTGAGGAAAACACCTCTGTGCCAAGACTGTACAAGTCTATGTATCTCACAAACAGTATCACACATATCCTTTACCTTGCCTAGCTGGAAAAGATCGATATCACATATATTCAAGCTATACTATTGTGAGGATTTTCTTCTGAAGTGCTTTGTGCTCTGAGTCAAGAATGAAAATAACAGGAGAGTCCATACCTGCCAGCCAGTTTGCTGTGAAGTACATACTCTATCCAAAGGTGTCAGAAATGGCAGCATCTGAAAGGCATGAATGGAGTCATATAAAGAGAGGTCAGGACTGGAGGAAGAATACCAGCGAGTACTGCAAAAGATCTTTAGGGAGGAAGGCGTTTAATTGAGATGTTGTTCAGGTTGACCAGAATGAATTTACTGATAGGATCAAGTAGATGTTTAACTAAGCTCAGATCAGGGGTTGAATCAATGTTTGTGAAATTCTTATTTCATATGAAATAGTTCAAATAGTTCAACATTGCTGAAATTTAGCTATTTTTATTTTGTTAAGAACCAGTACTGCTCAATTTAAAAAAAAAAAAAAACCAAAACTGTTTGGAAGCAAAACATGTGGAAACAGAAGTACATTCTTCCACTGTATTCCCTTTCCAAAGGAAAAGTTGAAACTTTTTACAGCAAATGAATAGTGAGAAAAAACAATATATACCCCTTAGCATTTCTAATTCTCCTTAATCTGTCTCTCATCCTATTATACTTGCTTTTTCACTGCCCTTGTGGCAGTAAAGCAAAAATTTTTCAGCATCCACCCATACCAACAGATGAAGTTCCTGTTGAACTACTCCCATTTATTCAGTTACATTTTCATGCTTATTCACAATTTCTCTGGTTCACACATCTCTTCCAATGATATCACCATGGTTTTATCCCACCTCTAGCTAGCCACATCTCTTGTTCATTCTTACAACTCACAGGCTTTACCAAATTTTTTCATTCCTTGCCTCCAAATACATTTAGTCCTCAGGTTCAAAAATCTGCCAGAAAGTCAGTGTTTCCACACTTACTATTTATAAAAATTTTTTTCCTACCATAATGAATCTATCTAATGAATGAAAAGAAGCAACCACACACATAAAACTATGGATTTCAATGTGAGAGCTGGAGACTTTACCTCTCAACATACAGAGCTTTCACTTATATTAGCATCTCCCCAAAACACTATTTCTTTTTATCATTAATACTCAGAAAGAAGGAGCTTTTTATTTATCAGTTCTCTCAAGCACATTTTCATTGGAAGGTCTTAACAGAATTTGGAATGGCTTAATATGGGAAACAGTGTAACTGTGAACAATTACCACTCTAAATTAGTGGGAAGTTATGAGCTTGAATTTATTAAATGTTATGAGACTCTAAGACATGGTAGTAATAGTCTCATATATAATATGTCTAAAAAGATGGACCTAAGGTCAGTTCTGAAATGTTACATTGCTTTCCAAAACTCATGAGGAGGAAAGAAGGGAAGAATAAGTGTCTTGTGGCAACACCTACAGTAATGTAAGCACTATGAGACAAGTCTTAAACAAGTAGGTTACAAAATTTTATCCTTTCTATTGGAATTTTCTGGATATAAAATATAAATTGAAATACTTTTCTGGAACTGGATTTATAGAATCATAGGATCATTGAAGTCGGAAAAGACCTCCGAGATCATTGAACACCACCCTGTCAACTAAATCATGGCATTAAGTGTCACCTCCTGTTGTTTCTTCAGCACTTCCAGGGATGGTGACTGCATCACTTCTCCGGGTAGCCAGTTTCAGTACTCAACCACCCTTCCAGTAAAAAAAAATCTTCCTGATGTCCAACCTGAACCTCCCCTGGTGCAATTTATGACTATGTCCTCTCGTCCTGTCACTGGTTGCCTGGGAGAAAAGGCTGAACCCCAAGTGGCTACACCCTCCTTTCAGGTAGTTGAAGAGACTGAAAAGGTCTACCCTGAGCCTCCTTTTCTCCAGGCTAAACACCCCCAGCTCCCTCAGCCACCCCTCATATTACTTGCTCTCTAGACCCTTTGCCAGCTCCCTTGCCCATTATCTGAAAGGTTATTCAAAGATAGCACCCATCTCAAGCTCTGAAACTGTTTCCAATAACTGGAAAACAGTAGGCTCAAGGGGAATAAAAAGAAGAACAGAGAGACAAAATAAAAATAGAAGAAAAAAAAAATAATGAAAATGAACAAATGAAAATATTTTTGTCTCCCTTTCTCTGTTTTATTTCGAATGAGAAATATTAACCTGAAGTTTCAACACAATTGTTTATCAAAGCAGCCTGTCTTATTTGGACATTCTAGGATTTGTTTTTCCCCTTCTCAATGGAACAACCTTCCATCTTGGTGCGGCCTCTGGGTGCAACAGTAAAAAAGTATAAAAAAATAGGAAAAACAGTTTTCAGAAAGAGAAAGGATTGTGGAACAGCAAGAAAAGTAACACTTGCTTGAGGGATTAGATTTATATAATTCTGTCGAGTCAATTGCGTAAACCTTTCCAGTTGATAATTTTTATATCCAAGCCACACATTTCTTTCCTCCAAGCAGTCAGTCACCAGGTCATACAGAACAGAAGGTTCTTTCAGTGGCAACTCTTTAATTAATCAGCTGCATATTAACCACCCTCAGAAACCCCATAACATACCAAACGGATGACATGAAAAATACCTATTGGAGAGAACTACTCCAATGGCATTGTAAGGAAAAATAGTAAAATAAATAGCTAATAAGTTGCAGTCTGTTTAAGGAACAGCTATCTTTTCTTTGTGGGCCAGCTGCCCCTGCCAAACCCCTTTAGTTGTATGGTCCTGACTTCCACTCAGAGTGTCAGCACATAAATAAATCCTGAATCCTCTCAACAAACAAAAACATTGTTTCCTTTATTAGAGATGCCCAAGGATATTTTCTATTGGCCTTCAACATCTGTCAATAGCAGCAGTTTGGGTTTCACAAGAGTTAATACACTGAATCATTCACTGCTTACTCTGCTGAATGAGAAGCTTCATTATATTAAAAAAATGTGTTTTAAGAAATGACGGTAGCTGAATGAGCTTCCTGATTATACTTGAACTAATATTAAGCACCTTTGCTTTCTGGTTGAGGGGTTGGTGCCACATGGCTAGATGTTGCAACACATTTTTTCTCCAGGTCTGGCCTCAAAGTGCAGCCCAGATTACTGTGTGAGGACCTAGGTGCCTTATGCAGGACCCAGGGACAATTAGGGATACTGTATGATCTTACCCTCTTCTGACAGGATCTAGAATTATAGCTGCTCTGAACTGATGCTGTTCCTCGTGCTGGGAAGGGGTGGCACCAACTCAGCAGAAAGAAGTGCTGCAAACAAGAGTGTCTCTGGGGACTAGGATATTTGGGAATCACCTGTCCTCAGGATTCGCAACTCAGAAGCCTTGCCTGGTATTAGGCCTGGATCCACGGTAATCTAGATGTGATTCATAGATACAATGTCCAGGATGGTCAAATTTTATGTAGCAAACAAGTTTGAGATTTCACGATATTTGATAGAAATGTGTGAAACTCAACTCTGTCTCCTTCTCTGCTCCCTTATACAGTTTCTGTGCCACATGATGCAGTAATCTACAGCCCAAACAACTCTAGAGTCCCCAATAAACTTTCACAGGTTATACAGTTCATAACAGAATCTCGCCCTTGGTCATATCCGTGGAAGAAGTTAATTCCTCCCATTTTTAATGAATTACAGATGAGTAATAATTGTAGAAGCCTCTCATTAAATAACAGGAAAATATAATTTCCAATAAAAGGCAGTAGCAATTAACTACGGGACTGTTGGGATGGAACATGCCGAACAGGAAATTTTGATTACAGAGTCAGTAACTTCTGGTGGCCTTTGCCAAACAGTCAAACAGCCTCTGCAGATATGTCACCATTGTTAACATCCCATAAGATCAAAGGGGTTTGGTGACTTACACTGCAGCTTCTGCAATCACATCTGCTCTGTTTACCCATCCAAATTTTCATTTGCTGAAAAGCAGATGTAACTGGCACTCAGTCTGGAAATGCAGAGAGAGAGGGGGAGGAAAAAGGCTTCCAGGAATGGAACAAAACCAAACTGCGGACAGCATACCCTTCAACAGCGTCCAGTATCTTTCTTGGAGCCTTAATTGAGTGCAACCCAAGAGAACCCGGCCACAACACATTTTGTCCTCTAACACGTGCCTTTCTGTTGTGGAGTGATTTAGAATATGGGCAGCACTGTAGTTAAAGGTAAATGTCAGTAGACAAAGATTAATTTGGACAAGAGGTGGTGTGACTACTTTCCAGTCTGGCCTCAAGCACAAAACTGGTGAGTTTGCCAATTGTTGCCAATCAATATCGTTTGTTTTTTCTGATCTTTGTCTTAGGCATGGGGAATGCAAACCAGGAGACCGCTGGCAACCTGACAAAAAATTGGATACAAATATAATATTTTTGTTTATGCCATGCTGTTTTGGGTTAATCCTGGTAGACAGTTAAACACCACATAGTTGTTCACTCTTTTTGCCCACCCTTTGCCATCAGTGGAACAAGGGAAGAAAGAGGAAAGGGTAAAACTCATGAGTCAAGATAAAAATAGTTTCATAAACAAAGGAGCGGTGGAAGAGGAAAGGAGAACAGAAAACAAAACAAAACAACTGATACAAAGGCAATTGTTCACCACCTTCCCAGCAGTAGACTGGCACCCTGCCAGTTCCCAAGCAAAAGATGGCTAACCTACGTAAATCCCCCTCATCTCCCTTTTTTTTTTATTGCTGAGCACGACATTGTGTGGCATAAAGTACCTCTTTGGTTAGTTTGGGTCATCTGCCCAGCTGTGTTCTCTCCCAGCCTCATGTCGGTCCAGTTTATTCACTGGACAGTGGCAGAGTGAGAAACAGAGAAGAATTTGACACTTGTAGACACTGTTCAGCAATAGTTAAAAATTAGATTGTTTGGTCAGCAATGCAAAACATGGCACCATATCACCTGCTATGAGCAAATTTAACTTTGTTCCAGCTGAAACCTGGGCAAACGTAAAGGCTGTTTCAACACTGGGTGCAACAAAGCTCTCCCAAGGGCACTCTGAATCCCATCATTCTGGGAAGCAGCATCAAACACCCACTGAGGAACAACCTGCCCAAAAATCCTAGGAGGTTCTGTAGCAGGTGACACCAGGTCCCTTACAAGCTATCTGCACTTCTGAAAATAAGCACCTGAAGTCATCCTCTCTGCTAAGTGTCACTAACAGAGGCTTCATTCAGTGGTGATTCCTCTGAAAAAAATCTAGTGCTTTTTCACATCCCCTGAGGTATCTGAGATGTCTGTATGGAATCACTAAATACGGCATGGTGTATAGGAGGCCTGATCCCGTCTTCATCTTTAGCATACAATCTCAAATACCTGCGTGGGAATCGTACTCTATCAGAGCAAATGGATTGATTGACAGAGGTCCAAATCCTGTCCAAGTAAGCGCACCCCCGTGCTACACCCCAAGCAATGGATATACTTGTATTTTCCTCCCATGAATAGCTGCCATGTTGCTCACAATAAACCCTGAAGATCCTTCTGCAGAGAGTCGATGTCAAAGGGAGGATCCCTGCAGCCTGAGGAGCTTTATGGGAGCTTCTTTATGCAGCACTGAAGCTCTTAACTACGTGTCTGCTACCAGACACTCTGTGCCTATCTATGTTAAGCCAGATTTTACATCAGATTTACCTTCCAGGCAATCCTTTGTTCCAGGTGGAGATGTGTAATTCCTCCCAGGTGAATTTTCATGCTCAAAACCTCAGATTTTTTCAGGCTTTCTCTATGGCATAAACTGTAAGACAGAGGCACTTCAATAAATATGTAACAGTCACTAAGGTGGGATGTCTCTGTTTTACCCAAAGACTCCAACCAGGGAGTGGATAAGTGAATTTTTTTCTTTATGTCATTTTATAAACTGCTTGTGGTTAGGAGAAGAAAGCACTTCAGCTCAAGACTACTTAGGAAATTACTTTTATTGATATATTTAGCATCATTACCATGTATCAAGAGATCTTTAATATCTTTTATTCCTTTTAGAAGCAACTACTGGCCTTTCAGCAAATATGTTTTTGTTACAGTATTTAGGCAGGAAATATGCCAATATATACTCTAAGACCGATTAACAGCTGGTAATAAAAAAAGTGAAAATGTCTAACAAAGCAGTTGCTGACTTCTGTCAACAAATACCTTTATGTGTTATATGATCTTGTCTGTTGGTCTTTGAACTGGGATTGCAAGTGTGAACTGTACCCCAAGGGGGCCACGATCATTGGGAATTATACATAAAGATAGAAATCATCTATTCCCACACCTCTGCAATGGGTAGCGACTACTTTCTCAGACCATTTTCAAAGTATGTCTCCTCAGTTTTGAGTTGGCCTTCTTTTAGTAAAACTGCTACAAATTCTGTGAAACGAGTCTAGAAAATCCTTGCAGTGACAAAAAGCTTGTTTCTATTAGTCATGGTATTTTGCATTTAATATTGTCATAATGCTGGGGCAGAGGTGACTTGACAGGGATAGTATGGAAAACCTTCTTTGGTGAGCATGGCCATATGTGGCGTTAATGTAAGCATTATATAAAATTTTCTCTTATTTTGAAGGTTTTTTTCAAAAAAAAATTTCGATTTCTTCCAGTGACTACTTCTATCTCTTCCACAAAAAACCAAAATATGCTCTGCTGTCACCGGGATCAAATCAGTGCCTGACTTACACCAAGATAGTTAACAGTCTTCTGATTCTGCTTTTCATCAAATATAATGGTGAGGCATAAATTATTCAGGTCCATAATAAACCTTTCCAGTGAATCACAATCATTTTTCCAAATCAGGAAAATATCACTGATGTGCTATAACAAAAATTGTTTCAATTTCTTTAGGGTGTATAACAATTCTTCTTCAAACCCCCCCATTTCAATCATAAGTCTTTTCCTATCATTGAGAGGACACTCATTACTTTTTGCACTAATCAGGACCATCAAATGTCATTTGTAATCTTTCTGTGATGTGGATGTTCTTGTTTCAGTTAGGTCAGCAATATTTTTTGTCATGATAGGATATTTGAATAATATTATCCTTTATGCTCTGATGCAGCTGCATAAGATAGAGTTAAGTAGATGGGCCAAATTCCACTGAAGTAATCAGGAGCTGCTTTCAACCTGAACTGTACAGAGGTTCTGTGGGCTTTCTGTGTACTGATTGGATGTGTAGCTATCAGAAGTAATATTCACATAGTAATAAACAGCACTCAGATTGGGCTTGCAGAGTAAAAACCCTAACCCATAGGCCAATGCCAATATACTTGTCCACCCACAGGTTTTTTTTTCAAAACTGGATTTCTAGATGAAAGAGAGGCAGGAGTTATCAGTTAGCTAAGATTGAAATTGGGAAAGGTTTTTAGGTAGCTGTGCAATGCTAGATCTATGACATAGCTACTCAGCATCTGGTCTTCATGTTCACACTATTGCTCTTTGACATCTTCAGGTGTTGTTAAGAAGTCAGGCCTTCAAAAACCTGTCAAGCATTTCCATTAAATGATGACAGAGAAAAATATTTTTTTTTTATTTTTTGTATTTTCTTGACTTCCTTATCTTCCCCTTAATATGGCAAAGCTATGCATTGACAAGTCCAAGGTTCTTGAAATCAAGAACTTTTCATGGTTATTGCAGCTTCAGATGTATATTCAACTATAGTATGATTAAGTACATATCTACTTTTACAAGGACATGTGTATAGTGCAGCCTTCCTACAAGCTGAGTGGACACAAATGATATTACTTCTCTCCATTTGAGATATGTGGAACATATTTTCATTTAATCCTTGGGTGAATCATCAGACAAACCCTTTCATACCATTTATCTCTAGCTTTCCTTGAAGATCTGACCTTTCTTCATCCCCATATTTTGTTTTCTTTTAACTTGGAGGTTTTTCTTTTTCTGTTTTCTTTGTCTGACATGCCTAACTTCCTTGCTACCCCTCTGCATATATCCCAGCTTCAATATTGCTTTTTATGGGGTTTTTGTGTGTCGTATGCAACATCTTCTCACTTACTCTTTTTCACATCCACATCATTTAGAACTCATAGCAGCTTTTACAATCATGGTATCTTCTCCTAACTTGTCTTCAGATAGAGACTGAGCGACCCTCCTCTTCCTGAAGAGCAGTTTGATTTTATCTTCAATATGAAACTATGAGAGAGAGTTTGACATTTTGTTGATATCAACTTGCATGTTGTTCTCCACCACAGGAGAAGAGGCACCTTTCAGATGCAATCCAGGCTTCAAAATATCAAAGAAAGAATTCAGAATCCTGTGAAAGTAAATCAGAATGAAATAAAGAGAGCTTTTATTGACAAGACAAAAATGATTATTAGCTTCAAGGAGTGAATATGAAACTTGATAGCGGTCTAGAAAAATTTAGCAGTCTAGAAGTATCCAACAACTTTTATTAAGCCTGAAGAATTTGTTTTAGTAGTTATGCTAAAAAAAGAGAAGAAAAAACCCCCCAACATAAATGCTTAAAATTTCAGTTGTTACCACAGGATTTTGTGAGCTCTTTTCATTAAAACGATTGGGGCTGATCACACTAATTTTTACTCTCCTACAGAAAATGAGTTTGGGTATGGATTACATTCTATTAAAATAGACCAAAATAATTTTCAATCTGCTTATGCTCCTTAGATATGTAAGAAACAAAACATTTTTCCGACTCTCACAAAGATGACCCATACATTAATTCACATGCATTAAATTGACACATCTCTCATCCAAATTCACAATGGACTTTTTGTTAGATTAGAAAAAAAGTCTTGAATAAACCCAAGATATGTCTTCATAAATATTAGAAATATTGTAAAGGGAAATTCTTTATCTTTTATCAGCATTACAGAATAACTGCAGAGTGAGTACATTTTGTATCATAGGGACAAGGCTCATAACAGTACGAATGACTTGAATTACCTTGGGTATTTTCCTAGCTATAAAGCGATTTATTCCTTATTGCTTGAAGGTAATACTTGTGCTGAAAAATGGGACACAATGCTTAATTGAAATTTTTTTTAATGTACATAAAGGCTGCTTACATTTCTTAGAACTGAATGGCATAAGAGTGCTGCAACACTGCAGTACACAGAGTGCTGTCACTTGCTGTTACTATGGGGGAAAGTATTGAAATAATTTTGCACATAATGAATGATCATGGGGATGTTCAAAAAGGCCGAGGGAAACAGAGATTTCACTGAACATTATAGATGCATAGCTGTTGTCCCATATAGGGCAAATTACATCCTCATATTACAATTTTCAAAGTAATTTCTAAGACTTTTGATTATGAATCTGCAGACGTTATGTTCAAAGAATGTTTATCTCACTGTTCTTTCTCCCTAGAAACAACCCTCCTTCTGGAGACAGCAAGTTAAGCCACTTCTCTGATGGGGAGATTTTGGTAAGAAATCCAGATTTGGACTCTATGGTCCTTGTGGGTCCCTTCCAACTCAGAATATTCTGTGATTTTGTGAAATACAAGAACATATATTTTCTAACATTGCAAGTACTGGATGGGATGCACCCTGCGTTATGTTTGCCTTCACATTTACTTCACATTTGCCTGATTTATGGTCTTAGTTTTTGTTGGGCAGCTCTTCCATCTGGAGGTCTCAGAAACTCCTATCTAGGTAGTCTATAAGGACTAAGCATTTGATATTTAAAATTTAGATTTTTCATGCAGATAGATTTGATCTCATCCTTTGTTACTGAGTCCATTACGGATATGCTCTGCGTATCAATCAGAATTAACAGATCCCCTGCTTGCAGAAACAGGATTACTTTGGATGCCTATTTTACCAAGAAAACTGTTCATTTAATTATCAGGGCCACAAAAGCGAAAAGAAGATCTAGTACACTATGAGATGCATAATACGGCTAAAAAAGGAGCAGCAGATCTTTGCTGTTTTCATAATGAAAATTGCAAAATAAATATATATCGACATCTTTCCATATAATATTGTCATTATGCAATGTAGAAGAGGAAAATTTTTTATTTTAAATCCTTAAAACCTGATGCTTTTTCTAATACTGAACAGAATAACTATCATTAACAAGAATAAGCCCAAAAATATCTGATTCCATAGCTACACCTTCTATCCCTAAACAGGTTGCAAATTAGATTAAAAACAGAGAATTATTATAAATATATCTGGGTATCAAAAGGGATGGGGATTTATATGCAGAGGTAAGCTCCATTTAGAACGTCATTCTTAGCAAAGTATTTCTAAGTGTTATCTGATTTCCTACTGATAGAAAAGGAAAACATTTTGTCATCTATACTTCAGCTTTATTACCTTTTTTTACTCTTGTAAAAATTAAAAAGCACTTAAGTGTATAACCATAAATTTTGCATTCACCCCAGAAGTTGTTTAGTTTTACTGCTGGAAAATACTGGAAAATACATAGATAACTATAGCAGTAAAACAGTAATAATAGTAATACCTAAAGAGTAATTCGATTCAAGAAATGCAATGAGATACTCTTAGCACATTGCATTAAAACATCTAATCAGTAACATTACGGCTTGGATGTATTTCCATACAGACTGGTGAAGCTGAGCAGCCAATACACAGACAGAGCAAACAGGCAAGAAGAGCTCTGTGAGAATTCAGTCCAGATAAGTACAACATATGCAGAAAGAATGGTCTTCAAATGTCATGGTGTTCTTGGCAAATGTAAATAGGGAAAGATTCAAATTCACCCATCATACCACTTTTTAAAAATTTTGATCAGCCAGTAGTTGGGTTGAATGTGATGAGAATGAAAAGGATCTTCTTTCTTATATACCTATTTAATGTTCGAATTGTAGAACTCAGAAACAATACACCTTTTCAGCAAATTGGTAAGATACTGTTCTTGTGTTCGTCTAGACAAAATTATCAGATTTACAAAAGATTTACTTAACTTTATCCTCCTATTAAGGATTACAATAGTAATTTGAATATTTGGGAGGTGATCTCGTATATATTAATTTCAAAAGGTCTGTTACTACTGTCACATGTGAAACTTAAGAGTGATGTACCTAAAGCTAGAATTTGACCAATTTAAACCTTATTAGTGCCAATATTTCTACTGGGACTACACTTTCACTTTGAAAGTCAAACATGTTTCAAGAATATTGCAGAAGTTTAATCATGTGTTCAATAACAGTTAATTTAATCAGATGATAGTTTTCATTATATGGTATTCACCAGTCTTTTAATGTTAATGCTATTGTCACTAATTGTGTCAAATTGTGGATTGAAGCAACATTTTGATTGTTGCCAGGCACAAACTAAAAGAGATGAATTCTGTAACGTCATTCTCAGCAAGGCTGGATTCTGCCATCAGCATGAGCAAAGGAAATGGCAGTGCCCAGGGCATAGTAAAAGCAAGACTTTGGCCTGAAGAAAGTAGAGGTAGAAAAATTATCTCTACAGCCATTTTGTCTTGCGTAATTTCTAATCAAGAAGGGTAGGGTAGGTAGGATGGGATGGGTGAGGATTAGGATTAGGATTAGGATTAGGATAGGATTAGGATTAGGATTAGGATAGGATAGGATAGGATAGGATAGGATAGGATAGGATAGGATATGTCCTGCAGATGCCTGCACACTGCTGTCAGATACCAGAAACTTGTACCTTCAGAAGCTTTCCTTGTAGGGTGAAGCATCTAAATTGATATGATACGTCCATGATTATCAAAACATCACCAGAGTAAGGAATCCATCTAGCTGTTATGTTTGCTTTCTTCAGTGTAGGTAGTTATCTAACATGTCTGTCTGTCGTATACGCAAGCTACTTTAGGTATTCAGATGACCAGATTTCGGTGTCTTAGGTTAGGATGAATAGCTCCCTAAGCCCCTTGGGCAAGATGGAACAGATGTGGGATTAGCCATCTATTGCAATATTAAGTGGTCTGTAGTATCCAAGACATCTCTACATGGGGCTAGCATTCATGACATTTTAAAAAGGATGTACAAAACAAAATTATGGAGCAGCAACTGGTGTCTAGCTGCATATAATAACGCTACATATCTATGTCAATAAAGATGAAGGCTGTATAGATGTCCTCTGACTAAGAAGCAGCTTCAGTACCTTATACCAGTACCTACATTGTAGTCACCTAAATTTAGGTGAGTTCTAAGATAGCCAATTGCATCCTGAGAGGTTCATTTGATTGCCCCGTGTACCTTTGGAGATGCATTAGAACAACATGATTAGACTCCAAGGTGTTTACGGGTTTCCATTGTCATGTCAGGAATCTCATATAGCAACAGTTGTCTTTCAGCAAGCAAACAAAGAAGATGACATTTCTCTTATTTTTCCACTCAGAACAAAAGCCTGGATACACTTACACTGCCTACACCATTCCATAAATTTCAAAGATGCTTAAAGGTTTGAATTAATTTCATGAGAGAAGGCCCACCTTCTAAAAGTGCTGAAAAATGTAGAAAGGATTTTCAATGGAATGCCCAACTTTCACTAATACCAATGGAAGTTACTGAGTTTGAAAATTTCAGTAGCCCTTATCTGCATCCTTAGAAATATATAAAAATTCCCCAAATCTATTAAAAAGGTACTTGTCTAGAAAAAAAATCAGTAGATTAAACTCCTTCTCGGTTAAAAAACAAAGTAGACATATTGTGTTATAAATGTCAATAGCTTAGGTTAGAATCTGATTGAAAATTTTGTAAATGTTGTCATTTTTAATTTTTTTTTTAATCTAGGATACAGGGGGAAATATTTAGAGTGCATTAGATGAATTATTAGATGATCTGAAGCCTTAAGAAATAGGGACCCTTCAGAAAACCCTTCTACTACTTTCCACCCACCCATTCATTCTTATGAAAATGTATTTAGTGTTTAAAATTGTGTAATTGTTAAACACACCCCTGCCTGGCTGAAGCCCTGTCTCCCAACCTAAAGGTCAAGAGACATTTTTTATCTTTGAATCCTATATAAATCCATAATGGAAGCCCAAGATTCCATACGGCCCTAAATGTAGCATCATGAATGTGATGTCCCTATAAGTCAGCAGTACAAGTTTTACAAAGGGCAAACATCACACTCAAATACTGGAACTCAAAAACTGGAACTGTTTGTATTTCCTTGCTTGACTATAATGTTAGATGTATACATTATTTATAAATGGAGGATGGATTTTTCTTTTGATTAAATGCAACTGTTACTTTAACAAACAGATATGAGATCCCCAAGCTCTCGGTGTGCAGGGAATTTTGTCCATGCATGCCATGCCAATGGATTGTCAGTAATGAAAAGTGATGGAGTGTGGAGGGGAAGGGGCTTCATTGAAATACCCTTACTTTCATGGTAATCTACCAGCTACAAATGCTTATCTCAAAGGACTGCACCTTGCTATAATTGCTACACTTTGTCTGAAACTATAAAACGTTATTCTCCTTGCCAAAGCTGTTGAGAATAAGGTCTAACGTTTTCATGTGAGAAGAAAAAACAATACATTTAAATTTAGAATTCAGTAATAGAGAAATTCAGCTTTGAATAAATAACCTAATAGTGTTGGTGTATATTGTCAAATCTTTGATATTCTCTCAATGGATGAGCTAACTGTGGGATATCTACTCTTGTAGCCAGATTGCTGTAAGATAACAGGTATAGGAACACAAACAAACAAAGGAAATCCCATGAGAACCCTGCCCACTCCATTTGATTCTATAACGATATTATAATAACTTATTTTTTTTTACTTCTGAGCTATGCACCTGAGTGATCTCCGTTTTGATGACTGTCTTCCAGCTGCAGCTTCAGTGGGACGTGTTGCAGTACCTAAGTCCTGAGTCACCACAGCCCAGTCTTGGCACTAGAGGTGAGATTCACCTCACCTGATTTCAAACATCATATATAGACATCAGATGTCTTGAGTTTTCTCTACAGTCACTGAACACAGATAACCCCAGAAAGCAAGTAATCTGCTAAATGCTTTTTCTCTCTATTAATTAGCTCCTGCAACTGCCTGTCTTTCTGCTTTATACCAGTTAAAGCTTATATGACTAGTTGTCTAAATTTTACAGAGATCAATTCAATCTCAAAGTCTACTATACATGAAAGTATGAAGCTCATTTCTTTAATGTACTTCAAAGCATATTTCCAAAATAATTGTCGATACAATAATTGTTTTTTCATAAATCTCCTACTTCCCAATGCTTATTGCTTAATATTTAAGGTGTATTTAATATAACAAAACTTGATTCAGTTGCAGTATTTCACAAAATATGAAATGCTTTGCAGCCAGGTGACTGGGTAACCAACAAACTGTTTTTCTCCAAAGGAATTATCTGGCTCCAAAAAACTATTGTCTTTTTTATATGAGCCAAAATTGCAACTCTCAGGCAAAATGAAAGCATTCCTATTAACTGACCAGACTTTAAAAATTCTGTCTATGTCTCATACATACTATGAAGATTCAAAAGTGTGAAAGGCCACAACAAAGATGAAGGATGGCAACATCGTCACTGCTAGAGCAGGAAGGTTCATTATCATCACCAAGTTGTCATCAAGAGGGTACAAATAACAGAGTATCAGACATTAACATTCATGGTTGAAATTCTGAATATTCTGAAGTAGAATAAATTACATCTTTGGTTATGTAAGGGTGATAGCAGGCTTAAAACAAGACTATTTGCATATAAAAAGTTACATGGAAGCTAGCAGATAAAAGATTCAACAAAAGAGCACTTTTGTTATAAGCTGAAAGTTGGACTACAGTAAAAACAGCGGTGATAACTACACAAAATTTACTGTGGAACCAGGCAAATTGTTAATGGGTGGACTTCTTACAGGTAATCTAGGTCTGACAGTAGAGTTGAAAGCAGCTAAAGTCAAGCAAGAGAGTTCCAAGTTTGTCTCTCTGCAGACTACACAGGACAATGCCAGAGCAGATACACTGCAGCCTGTGGAGGAGCCCGCATGGAAACCCTGAAGGATCTATGGGCAATGGGGATGAGTCCATGCTGAAGCAATTCTTGAAGGACTGCAGCCTGTATAAATCATACACACTTCAGCAGGAGAAAAGTGTGAGCAGGAAACAGTGGGGAAAAGGGGCTGTTATGGACTTACCACAACCCCAATCCACCGTCCCCCTGTGCTGCTTGGGCAGGGCAGGCACAGGAGGGAGAGAGGGGAGAAGTGGATAGAGGAGTTGAGAAGTTAGGTGTGTATTTTTAAAATTTTGTTTTAATTTTTCACTATCCAAATCTATTTTAGTTAGCATTAAATTAAAATCATTTTCACCAAGTTGAGTCTGCTTTGTTAATGATGGTAATTGGTGGTGTGCTTTAGCCCCAGCCATCAACCAAGCTCCCTGCAGATGCTCTCTCACTCCCCCACCAGCATGTCTGGGGAAAGAATTGGAAGGATACGAGCTAGAAAACCCATGGGCTGAGATAAAGACAGTTTAACAGGGAAAGCAAAAACTGTGCACGCAAGCAGAGCAAAATAAGACATTAATTCACAGCTTCCCATGGACAGGCAGGTGTTCAGCCATCTCCATGGACATCTCTCTCCCTGGAGAGATCATCATGGAGGGATCATCTCTCCATGGAGAGCAGGGCCCTACCACACATAACAATTACTTGGGAAGACAAACACCATCACTCCAAACATCCCCCCTTCCTCCTTTTTCCTCCCAGATTTATATACTGAGCATGATGCCATATGGTCTGGAATCTCCCTTTGGTCAGTTTGGGTCACCTGTCCCAGCTATGTGTCCTCCCAACCTCCCATGCACTCCCAGCTCCCTTGTCAGCATAGCAGTAGGAAAAGCAGAAAAGGCTTTGTCTCTTTGTAAGCCCTGCTCAGCAATAACAAAAACAGCTCTAAATCATCATCCTTATTTTCAGCACAAATCCAAAGCACAGCCCCGTACCAGCTAACTCTACCCCAGCTAAAACCAGCACAACTGGTAAGTGATCTCCCTGTCATGTGATGACCCATGAGCTTCTTCACCTTGTTTGTGAGGGGGAGAGGCAGCCAGCTGAGGTCAACATGCCACAAGAATCCTAAGAAAATAATTACAGTTTTATGACACAAGGGTCCAATGATAAGCACACAACAGATAAACACACATCTAGAAATATCATTATCATTTGCTGTTTCCTATGATGCCAGTATCTGATATCTCTGATCCTGGTCCATTGACTATGCAGGCCAGAACCTCCAAGTCACCACTTTACAGAAAAGAAGGGAAATGGAGAATTTATATCATAAGGAAAGAAGTAGAAATACGATACATGTTTTTTAGAAGGAGGTTTTATATTAATATGATCACAGAAAATTAGAGAGAAAATTCCTTCTCCATAACTTTAGATGTCTGCATGTTATATGTCTACATCTGACATAGTGTAAACGTCTGCACTGACACAGATTATGTGGTCAGTGAAGAGAAGTGAGGAATATAAGGAACCTTCTACTTTGAATGTAGATATATGGAGGTATATCTTCATTATGAAGAAGCCTATAACCTGGTATCTAGCTAGCACCTTGGGTGCCATGTGGTCCTCAGATTTGTTCCTGACTGTGTGAGCACTCAAGAAACATTCAGCAGCCCATGCAAAGCATCCCTAAGTCTTAACACGACTGAGCTGTGTGGAGCTTTGCTACAGTTTAGGAGTTGTCTCTGAATTGTCTTCTGAGGACCTGGCCACACACCTTTCCCTGAATTTGACCTGTAGATTACACTTGGTATAGGACAGACCCAATAATAACCATGTTGTGGTCTTTTTCTTTCTCAGTTTTTCATTTTAAATGACTGAACTTGTTTTAACCCCCAGGTCTAAAAGGGACTTTAACTATGAATGCTAAATGGGTGGAGGATTCTGCCCTCAGGCCTAATATGACACACTTCCTTACTCATTTTACTGGTTTCTATGTTTCACTGACTTCCCAGTGTTCTACAGACAACCTGGACAAGCAGCTCTCATTTCTGAATAGAGAAGGTGCCCCGAGCCATAGTTAGGTTGGAGGGATGTTGCTTTTGGAACCAGTTCTTTCCCATACCTCGTTATCTCTCACAACTCTTTGTGCAGCCATGTGGTAAACCAGATTAAGTGTTCAGCACAATACTTCCTCCAAAGAAACTGCTGACTTATTTGTAAGTCTATGAAGAGCAAGGAAAATACTGCTCAAGCCAGTCGTGGGTATCATTAACAAGGAAGCACTTTTCCAGTAAGGACCAAGAAATGAGAAAATTTTTGTACTTTATTGTTTGTTGTTAGGGTTTTTAGGAAC
>VZTA01017755.1:259030-344833 GCA_013398855.1 Mohoua ochrocephala | reverse complement strand
GGAGTTCTTCATCGCGTTCATGTTTGCTTCTCCAATCTCCTGGCAGTCGTAATAACCCTAAAACCGGCCAACCCAATTGCTCTCCGGCCATTAAAAAAGAGAATTAAAACAAAAGTTTGGGCTTTTCCTGGAAGGGAATTCTAATACAGCCAGGTTACCTTCACTCTTTCATTTTATGGTTAGATCACAGAATCTTATGAGGTCTTTACCAAAGCAATGTTTCATAAAATTAAAATCCATCTTAGCAATGTCTATCTGATCTTTGAAGTACAACAACAGCAGGAGCTGGAAATGCAGCTTTTAGGGGTTTTTAGTGTTGAAAAAAGTGTTACTAATCCCTTTATTAGAGATCTGGTTCAAACATCTGATAAAAGCTCATGACTGAATCACTGAATTTTAGCTTGGTTGTTACGTCCTCGATGCCTGGTTTGGCAGTACTATTCAGTGATTACCTTGAAAGAGCTGTTTATTAAAACAGTTAAACTAATTGTTTTGACTCCAAAGCAGTGGTGTATAAGACAGGTCTGTTCAACCACTTCTGACCTTGCAGGCTGACTCTGATCAACTTTTACAGCCAAGGTTAGACACCTCTACATGCAGCATTCTTGCAAACCTGATTATCATGTCTGGTATTTATTCTTAACCAAAGACTATGATCACTGAAGTAAAACATATTGAAAGTGTTTTTGAGGTGCATGTTCCTCTGAAAATTTTGGAAAATACTGAAGTACTTGAAACTTTCTAACTCTCAAAAAAATTAATTCTGAGCAAAATCTTTTATTTGTGAAAATGATGGGCTTTTCAGATTTCATTTTCTCTTGAAGCGTCTATGACAGAACTCCCACCAAGACAGAAGTATGTTTCAGCTGCTTGATTATCAGCAAGTTGCTCTGCATGAACTTGTACAACACTATTAAGTTAAATTCTTCATTATAAATTCAAAATAACTGCAGATATTTATCAGTCTGACCGAGTCCAAGACTCACTCTCATGTGGATTATTTCTAGACACATGTCCTTATACAGGATGTGTAGAATGCCTGTTCTAATAGAGAAGTGAGTTAGAGTAATGCATGGAAAAAAGGTTTTTTAAAAAAAAATCTAAAGACTCACTCAGGGTGGGACTCTTAAGAGTTTTAGAGGCAACTACATCTGAGTGCAGACCTAACATTTTGTGATTAGTAACACTTCAAAGCAGTGCCTGAAACTATTTTATTTTATAAATTAATGTCTCAATGAAAAGTGAGGAAGAAAGCCAATAATAATTTAAAACTATTTGAATCAGACCTACCTACAAAATCTCTCCAACTAGATATATATCCACATATCCATACATATGCATAAATATATGCACAGACACCCACGCATGCACATATATGAGGCTTTCATTTTAATTTTAAACACAGGAGCATTCCATAGATAAGTGAAACTTCAAGTGTTTTTTAGTAAATTGCTATTTTTCAGCAACTTAAATTGGGTGTTTTAAAAACAGCAACAAAAGACTGTTGTATTACAATTACTTTACTACAGAGCAGGACAGTCCCAAATAACCTCTTTTCTACAAAATCAAGCAATGAAGTCACCCTAAATTAATTGCAATCTACATACAAGCACAAGAACGTTTTCTGACATGCGTGATTATTTTAAAACAATCTTAAAATCAAATAAATATATCCACAATTTTTTTCAGATCGAACATTGTTACAGTAGTCTCTCAGGCAAAAGTGCCTTCAAAAGTACATTTTCCTGTAATACGGAAGTGCAGAATTGCAGATAAAATACATAAGAGATGAGTTATGACAATCTTACCATTATATCTGTTGAAATCCCTTTACACTGCAAAAGTGGTCAAGAGGCCACTGTATATGTGAAAATGAGGTCCTAAATTATCAGGCATGATCCATTATCAGCTGTTCTTATTTATTTTTTTTCCTTTTTATTTCTCTCTCTGTTTGCTCCTTCTCCCTGCAAAGAGGTTTTCAAAGTGTTAATGGGAATTGGGTGTTCTTTTCCCCACTGACTCTGAGTTGTGGGACTGAGATCTCTGGTCATGTACATTTTTGAAAACTGAGAGCTCTTGGGGTCCTGTACAGTCTATTTTTGTGCTGGTGCAGGCACATTGTGACTAGCACTGAAAACAGATTCTGTACTTTTAACTATAATGTAAGTTGGTAGAAAACATGAGAGTGCTGCAGCCATAGTCCAAAACTGTTTTGAGAAAGTGGGGGGATCTCGTAATTTACTTCAACAATCTTGGAATGTTATCGTTAAATACTAAAATATTTCCTAAAGGTTAATCTGCATAAATTTAAAAACCTCTAAGGCAAAAAAGTAAAAATGCTGGCAGATGACAAGCAGAACTAATATAAAAATAGAGTATCATCTAGTGGTCTCAAACGGTCCACACATTCCAATGTCACTTCAATACCAGTTTTACAGTTCTTGCACAGCAGGATTTAGCTGGTCCTGGTGGAAATTGGTTTGTGTCACCTCCATCAGCCAAAGTTTCAACAACTGTCACTGCTAAATGACTTGTGATCCCCTCAGTAATTTCAGAGCAGTGCACAATCTAACACCTAAGTTGTAAATTCAGTTTCTTCGTATAAATCGCAAATTTGGTTTCTTCCCTTCACGTGTGCATCCACGTGGATCAGACTGTGTCACCGTGTTTAAGACATGGTGTTTGTCAGCGAGAAGTACCTGTCAGCAGCCCAGCAAGTGGCCCACGGCACATTGTGAATTCTCTTGCTGTAAGACAGACTTTGCTGATACCTGAGGACTGTAGTTTCCCAACTTTGCTTTAATACAGGGCTGCACTCAAAGTCCTGACAGAGGGAAGTGCACCAGTTGTCTTGAAATATGTTGGTAAAAAACAGTAAGAAGATGTTTACCTAGTTAATCACTTGGAAACAATGACAACAGTTTTCTCCCCTAGTTTTTGCATGCACAGTTTAGGTTTACTAGAAAAGAACAAACCCAAGTACAGAAGATTCCTGCTGTATGAGCTAACAACTTGTAACCTTTACATCCACAAAACAAGGGCCCTGGTGTTCTGGAGCTGTCACTGCCTTTGATGCCGTCCCTTTGATGCCACCAAAGCGAGTAACAACAAAGAACTCGCCCATGTGGATGTGTCAGCCTGACATCCTCCAAATTGCCCTTTTTGCCATCTTATCAAGAATAACAAGATGAGGAACAGAGAAAGAAAAAAAAAGAGAGAGAGAAAAACAACAGAGCAAATGCCTTGCTAAATCAGAGCTGCTTGCATTGCTTGTTGAATAGCTTGTGCTGACAGATAATTATTCTGGAAATGTTAATGCAAATTGCATGGAGCAACCTTGACACTGGGACTGCTGTGCATCTGTGGGGTAAAGGGGAAGAAGGGGAGATGATGGGGTAGGAAAAAGATAAAAGAGAAGTGAAAACATTCAGATATGCTTGCAAGTAGAAGCAATAAATGTTCTAGGTTGATATCCAAGAAACCTTGTCAGTGCTGCTGCGTTACTCTTATGAGTGTCTGTTGAAGTTTGTTTGTGGCTTGTAGCTTATAAATGCTTTCTGGAACTTGTAATTTATTATCCAGCAATGTTCATTAGGAACTGGTTTAGAACATCAAAAAGAGTCATTGGAAGTGCTTTCTATGTTTTGCGATCAATACAGATAGTGACATTACACTTAATTAAACTAGGGTGAAGCATGCTATATATCTGTAGATCCTGAGGCAGGATTTTAATTTAAGTCTTACGCATTCTGTGTGCACTGCAGTAGCAAGTATGCAGAAATAATTTCCTTTTTTTTGTCAGTTAAAGTTCAGTCTGTTTGTAGACTGCTTGATTTCGGTGCAGTGAGAACTTTTGGTACCTACATGGGTCAATTTTTTCACTTGCTTAGGATTATGGGTAAGGAATTCAGACCACATCAGATTTATATCTAATAGGTTTTTGAGCACAGTAGAACCAACTTCTTCACTATGAGTTGTTTTTTTGAATTTCCAAAGAGGAGTAGCCATAATTCCTCCAGTAATTCATTGCTGTTGCCTCATTGTACCACTCGGAAAACAGCAGCAACATCAAAACTTGGATCTACACAATTTGTGGTTTTTGCCTATCACACTGAAATGACTAAACAGCTAACTCATTTTTCACTGTTTTCCATTTGCTCGTAGTGTGTGGTGTTGCAGTACACTTCAGCCAGTTCCCACTATTAATGATTATTATTATTATTAATTTCTGCCTTTTCTGACGGTACTGACACTACTGGGATAAAACCAAAACCAGCATCAGAAGTGTAAATGACACTTGGGTGACCCAGCCTAGGAAATATTATGTATATGATCCTCCATTTATTGCTCCATCTTGCTGTAAATTTAAATAGTGAGAAAGAAATTTTAACGATGCTAAGATTGGTCTGGGAGTTGTGATTTAGTGTCAGCATTCTTCAGACACAGAAGCAGTGCCTCTTAATGATTGTATCCATGGGATCCACTGCTGGGAATCAGTGTGGGATGTCCTGGCTGATGCTGGAGTCCCTCCTGACAGTTGTCCTTGCTGCAATTGGAAGGCAGGTACTTGGATACCTGTTCAGCAGAAGGACCCACTTGTCGTCAGCGCTGGCTAGGGACAGCTTCACAAAGGAAGAGATCCGTTGTCTTTAGCAGTTGTTTGATCACAACCATGCCAGATGCAGAAAGAGTCTGTGCCTTTTATAAGTGGAGAAAGAAACAGTAAGTTTTAGACCATATTCTTAACTGACAAAAATCTATGATCTGTTTCATCAAAGCCAGTTCAAGATCAAATACACACTGATTTCATTCCAACTGCTTTAGGTCAGTTGGAGTTATTCCAGTTTACACCCTGTGAGAATTTGGCACAAGCATTTTAAAAGGCAATTAGGCCCTAAAGCAAGAGCAGACTGTGTTATATTTGAATTTCCAACTAAACTGTAAGTAGCAATAAATATAACACACAGCACAATTATGACTTGCACACTCCCCTCCCCTTGTTTAAAGAAAGGAGAGTATCTTTACATTTTACTCTTTGATCTCTCTGAGCATCAGATTTTTTAATAGATCATTTAACTCACGTTTCTTTTCATATTACTGTAATTTTATAGTTTTAATTAACATGACAGATTGAAATATAAAAAGATAATTAAAATACAGACTAATATTTAAATTCCTAGGCTAGCAAAGTAATTCTTAAAAAACATTTTGAAGCATGTGTTGATATTATCCATTAAATATTAACACTGTAATTAATCACCCATTAATTCGTACTTTTCTATTGCATTAGCCTGAGAATAATCATTAATAAATATAAAATTAAACTCTTATCTCAAAATTTTAGTTGTCTTTGGTTAAGTGCTATGTAAGTATCCATATTGTTAAAGCTTTTTTCATGTAAGAAGCAGGAACATTTCACGTTACCTTTTTATTGATGTATATGTAAGCTGAAGAAAACTAGAAATAAAAATATATAAATTATATATTGGCTATATGTTTATATAAGTGGAATAAATATATGTGTAGTTGTGTGCTGTGTATCTTTAACAAAGTTTGACAGGAAACAAAATTGAAGCAAGATCCAGGGTTGGTAAATTCTTCCTTGAACAAAGGCAATTTTTTATACCAGAACAAGTTTTTTTAGAAAAAGATTTGTAAATTTATGTTTTCGTGTTACACTTCCACGGTGTTCCTCCCCAAACAGCCATTTCCTCCATTAGAAATTGAGGTAGTGGGTTTAGGATCAGTAGTGGTGTCATCGGTGCCGCTCCTCAGAGAGAAGGAAATTACTGGCAAATATGATACCGTGGTAGGATGCAAATGAGAGCCCCATTTCTACTTGTGTCAGCACAAATTTTTCCCCAGACTTCAATGGGACTGAGATTTCACCATGGATCTTTATCAGGTATTCAGAACAATTATGGCAGTTGGAGGAGGCGGATCAGGCTTTTAAGAAAGAAGTTTCAAATTACAAAAGAGAGTCTCTTATCTGTACACAAGGTATAAAAGACACAGTCCATGATTACATTAATTTTAATGGAATTCTCTGCATCGCATACTAGTGTTTTAGCACCAAATTCGGGAAGGTACCACACGCAGCAGAACAGTCCCATCTGGTGGGATCTTTCACTATCTCAGGCTTCAATTTCTATTCACAAAAACAAAGATTTTATTTCTATAGTCTTTAGGTTCTTCTACATAATTTCTTTTCACTTTTCTGTCTGGAGAGTTTGTTAGCTGTAGCATATAATGCAGCAAATGCTGAATAGAACATCTCTTTTCCAAGGAAACAGACAAATGTAAGACTGACTGGATCGTGAGTATGTTGATATTAACCTACTCATATATATAAATGTAAATATAGATATAGATATATAGAGATAAACATATCCATGATAACGTTGTCTTAGCATGTGCAGTCTTTGCTCTCATTCCTTAAATAAAATCAGCAAACCAGTTGGTGAACAGAAGTAAAATGCAGAGTCAAGGACACATAAAGAAAGGCTACTAGTTCACAGAATTATTCTTGTAGAAATCCCTCTGTATCTTTGCACAGCTGAAGAAGGATTTCAGATTGCACTGACAATTGCATTCTGTATAGGATATTGCACTACATGGGAACTGATTAAATATAATGCAACACAAGTGATGCAATGATATATAACCTAATCTGTATTAAAGGGCATGCACTGGCATTAGTCTAGAAACATTGAGTCAGTCTGGTATTCATATCATAGTTTACTGGCAAATACTGAGTCCAATATATTTATCAGAAATTTGAGTGCAATGAATTTGTACTTAATCCTATCTGTTCTGAAATACAATTACAACCGTTTCACTGCATTTTTACTTCGTAACAGTGAAGCTTGACTCCTTTCACATTGTTTATTCCCATTATATGTTGAGCCACACCGAGATCCAGAGTGTCATCTATTCTCCTACATTTTAGCACCTTGCAAGATTCGATAAGTAACTTGTTCCAGAAAATTCCATTGTGCTAATCCTGTTATAACACAGCATGAGTATTGACCAATGTAAACAATGCTTTTTCCCAGGGAGACAAATACCTCCCTTTCATGTCTTTTCTTTAGTTTTGATACCACCAGATTTGGAAATACGCTTCACAGATGCTTGATCGGCATTTGCTGGACTAGATCTTACTTAAGCAGAGAGGGAAAGCAGCCACTACCCATATTGTACTGTCACTGTCTGCTGCAGACTGAGAAGTAGCTGGGTTGGATTTCCCACAGATTCTTTCTACAGTTAGTGGAAATGTGTTTTCTTTATTAAATGCCGCAGGTTTTTTGTCTGTAGAGAAGACTTTTTAGTGTTTGAAGTTCACCTTCCATCCCAGCAGATATAGAGGAGATGCTTGGTACCAGGTAAGGTTTGTCCTGATGCAGAAAACATCCACACAAAAAGCTGTTTTGAGATGGCGAAGAGAAATTATTGTACCAGAAATGTAAAGGAAATAGTTGACTGTTCTCATTCACAACTCCTATTTATTTGCTTCTTTCTGATGAATGAAGTTTTTCTTTCCAGACAATGAAAAGAAAACAAGAAAAAAAGTTTCTGATAATTTTTGGAGCTTTATTTCTCTTGTCTGGGAATGTTCTTTTGACTGGATAGCCACCATTTCTCAGAACTATGACACTGCAGGAGAGGTCAGAATATGTCAGAGGAGTTCACAGATGGGGAACACTCAAAGGAGCACCCGGACACCTTTTTTCTTATATCTGACCATAGGCCACGAACCTGACGTGCAGCACTACAACTGTTCCAGCAGTGAGCAGTGATTGCCAGTGGGGCTTAATGGCATGGAAAGATATTTCATAAATTGCTGCCATTTAAAGTATGGAGGCCACTTGCTTTTCTCTCAGCTAATTTATTTTACATCTTTTAGAAAGAAACTTGCAGTAGTAAAAAAAGTATACCTAAGCCAAAAGTATCCTGACACCAAGCATAGCAAGTAAAAAGTGCTGAAGGAGATGTGTGGTGGCACTTCTCTGTAAACTTTTCCAGCCTCCATTAATTTGCAAGATTATTCAAAGCAGTGTAAGTAAAATCTAAATCTAAATCTAAAATAATATAGCATAAAAAAGGGATCCTTTTGGATTACTTTTTCATTAAAGAGATGTGATACATATAAGCCTGAATGTACTTAATGAGATATCTCTAATAGCAGAGATTTTTTATATAATGTCAGAAATGCTTAAGATAAAAGTACTTTTAAAAATGGAGATTCTAAATTGTTCAAACAATAAAAGTCAACCATTTGGTTATGTAAGTGCTCTAAACAAGCAATTTCATTCCTGCTCTCAGAAATCAGTAACTAAATACTCAGCTACAGAGACAGGTACTGTGCCCATTTTCATTTTTTCAGGGAAAATTATACTTACCCATTCATACTAAAATGACTTTTCCAAGTACATCCAAAATTCAGTAAAATACTGGGCAGCTTCTCTCAAATAATTTAGGTAATGGAAAACAAAATCCCCAAAATGGAGAGGAGTGAACCCTGGTAGACTCTTGATACATACTGTAGTGTCAACGAAAGGATGAATTTTCCCTCATGCCAAGGCTGAGAATAGAAACACAGTAGTAGCAAGAAAACGTTGCAAGGAAGACATTAAAAATTATCAGGAATAAATAAGCTGAATTTCCTGAGCTTTGCAGCATGCCATAAAGGACTGATGTGCTAACTTTTATCCAAGAATATTGAAAGAATTAGACAACCATCGGAATGAATAATTTTTGCTGATTTTTACCAAGTACTGCAGTGCTGGGGAATTCTAATGGGCTGGGAAGATGCTACTAATGTACCAGAAGTGGTTTCAGAGAGCATCTTGGGAATCGATAGGTGCTTTTGCTGAGCTTGTTCCAGAGAAAATCATGAAACCTGCATCATGAGAAAGAATTTAGTATGGTAAATGAAAGTCAGACACCATCGTTACATCAAAAATAATTGTTGCCAGATGTCTGCCTTTTCTGGCACTGTCAGGTTGCTTGGTGAGAGAACTACAAGGACATACATGTGTTTTGGCATTTGGGATATACTTGAAATATGTAGGGCTGTACACGAGGAGCATGATCTGCTGCTGCATCAGCAGAGGAATGTCATATAAGATTAGTTCTAAGCACTGTCTGTAAAATTAGTGAGAGCTCTTTCCAAACTGAAAAATACTCAAAGCAGAACTTCAAGAATGACCTGAGATGGAAAAAAAAACTCATAAGGAATAAATACAGAAGTTGTGCCTACCAAAAAGTTTAACATGTTGTTTTTACATCTGTCTTAAGTGTTTATACAAGACAATTTTAATAATTAAGAAGTTGTGATCTGAAAGGAAAAGAAGCAAAATTTTTTAAAAAGGATTGGAATCTGAAAAAAACCCAAAAATTTAAAATTACATTTCAGTTTAACAGTTCAGGTAACTACCACTCAGAACAGCTCAGGAATATGGCTGTACATTTTCAAAAAATGCCAAGCATTAGACTTGCCGCAGAGAGCCACAAAGATGCTCCAAAGCTGGGGAAAGTGAGCATTTAGACATTGAAACAAAACTTTAAAGCTGCACAGTGTCCCAATCGTATTGCTGCTCTCCTGCATTTGCAACCAGGTGGTGCATGTTTGGTAATTGCCACAGCCCTTCTCTAGGAGCTCTTAAACAGGTCTGATTTTCTCAGCTAGCCCACTTTGTAAAGAGTATCACAGTTCAAACAGGTTATTAACATGTAGTGCATTCAGCAGTTTACACGGCCTCAACCATGAGCGAAGAAGAGATGGTGGCCTGAAAGAGCACTCTCTTGAGTCTTCAGACATGTGGGTTTAGTTCTCTGCTCTTTATCAAGTTTTCCATGTGACACTCGCAGCAGTAACTGAAGAGAAAATCCCAATACCTGCGCCTTCTTTTTTTTCCAGTAAGGTTTTGCAAACTCATCACTTTCTGGTTCATGCCAGGCTCATGTCCAGAATTGTGTCCAATCGTGTCATTAAAATGGCAGAGCAAAAGGATGTCGTGGGGGTGAAGCAGTCTTTAGGTTTTCTTTTTAAAAATCATATCATAAAAACTGAAGTCAGAATTAGACAGGTCCTCAGCCCCTTCTGGTTAGTGACCCACAGAAGGCATTTACTTTCAGGAACACAATCTGTTGTGCCTAACCTAGCACACGCCTACTTGATCCAGTAACAACCCAAAAGTCAATGCCATTTGTGTTCAGAATGAAAGCTGAAGCTTGCAGAAGGCAAGCTGAGAAAAGGCCCTCACATCTGTGCTTGTGAGTGCTTCATCTTGGAACAAGAGTGAACCAGGTTTGGTTAGCACATCTGCCTGCAGGAATTCAGCTGCGTGTGCCCAGCTCTCAGATGTGTGGAATCAGACTCCAGTGCACTCTGCAGTGAGAGACAAGGCCAGCAGCTCTGTCTGAAGCTGACTGTCATTGCAGAGCACAACTGCATTCATATAACAGAGAGACGTAGCTCAGCGTTACAGGTTGCGTAGCTCAGCAGGGATGTCTGTACAGGAAAGAACCTTTTCCGCTACTGAAAACTCCTGAAAAGTCTTTGGAGCTAGGATCTAGATTCATGTTTTTCTTTTCTTTTTCTTTTTCTTTTTTTTTTTAAATATGTAACCAAATTTATCTTTTTATTATCTGTATGAAAATGGTGACTACAAACAAGGTGTGCACAGGACCCTGCAGTTAGCTCAGGAAAAACTCAACCCCGAAAGAAGACAGCATTTAAGGGCCAGTCGGTGCTGGATCTCTGGGACTCCAGTCAAAAGTACTTGGCGTTTTCCATGATCAGTATTGGCAAATCTGGTGCCTATTTCAGCGCTGTAGGTTCCTCTGTGGCAGCTTGGTACCTAAGGAATTTCCTGGAACTAGTCCTGTGTTCTTTCTTAAGGGGCCAGAGGCCGAAGCAAATGTTGAAGGCCATCTAATTCCAACCCCCTGCCATGGGCAGGGACACAGTCCACTATACCATGTTGCTCAAAGCCCCATCCAACCTGGCCTTGAGCACTTCCAGGATCCTCTGGAGTTGCACTGATGGGGAACATGGAAATGCCATTATTTCATATCTAATAGATGATCTCTTTACTAGACACAAACCTTACAGAATGATGCAGACCTTTTGGTTTGGTGGTTTTTTTGGTCAGAGTAACATACTTTACAGAGGTGTTTGGTGTACTTTCCTTGGTCTGTAAAATGCCTTCAGGCAATCTGAGAGCAAAATGCAAGCTCTACAAATTTTAACAAATACACTTTTTGCCAACCTGTTCCACATCTGCTCACAGGGAAATCTATTATTCCACCAGTACAGCAGTTTTATGTGTAGTTATTTCAAAATGAACTGTAATCATTGCTATGTGGATATATGTTTATTTTAAATGCAAATGAGTTAAATGTTCATGGACATCATACATGCACAATTCCAAAACTGCATGCCTGTAAATCCTATGATGCTAATGGTTGTCAGTATGTATTTTAGTTGCTGGGATTGTTCTAACCCCTGAAAAGAGTGTGAAGAATTCCATGTACATTTTAAACCATAAGCCAAATTTGCTATAAAATTGAATTTTTTTCTCTGCAGTCCAGCTGTCAGTGGATCAACTGTGCAGTTACAGGCTTCTCTCTTTTTTTTTGCTTTTAAGAGTGTATTAATGACAAAACTAGGCTCTTAAACTACTGCCTCTGGCATCAGTCGCTCAAACATAGCTGTGTTGCACTTTTTAGCAACCAAATTAATTCCACATGAAGAGAAAAAGTATTCACTCTTTTCCTTTTTCAAACTTTGCAGACGTCTTGCAGGAAATGGCTTGACATACATTCCTAAGGGAGCATTTGCTGGCCTTTTCAGTCTTAAAGTGCTGTAAGTAAACTGTGTGTTGTTTGATATATTTCTGATTTCCTAAATGCTCTAGGGAACTAATTAACTAGTGAAGTTTTGATCAAGTAAATTACATATTTTGATCAGCTCATTTTGAACAATTCAATTGAAGATACATATGAACATCATTAAATCTTTGTTTTTTCACATAGAAAGTATCCTAAACAAAAGTTGGAAAACATTAATGGCATTCTAAAAACAACTTGCTCATCAAGTAGATGTCTCTGTACAATATCAAAGGTAAAAATTGGTTCAGTTAATAGTTTCTTTAATTGTCTCCAAAGTCCTGATTTCAGCTGAACTTTTCATAATCCCACAAAACTGATGGTAAATTGCCTTTTCCTTTTCTTGAGAGACACGGGGGAAAAAACGTTATTGTATACAACACAGTGTAATTTGAAACACAGTTCACATTTCCTATCTTGTTCTTTGCAATGTAATGACTATTACATATATTATAAAAATATTACAAGACACCCTGTATTATTTGGAGTAATAAGACAGTACATAAAGTTACTAAAATTATTAGCAGGCCACATCTCACAATGTTTATACTAGAGGGGATCTTTGCCCACATAAAGTTCACAGAAACTGTATTATTAGCAACACCAACCTCCTAGGCAGTGTCAAGCCAGGCCTAATGCTGCTGTACAAATCTCTACTGCAAAAATACTCAGTTGGAAAAGAAGTGTGAAGGGATTCCCACTCCATCCACTTTAGGTTGGCAAGCTCTAGCTCTTGTTGGCCCAGGCAGATTTAGGCCTGCCAGAAATTATTTCATTTACAATGTCCCGTTGAATATGCCTCCTTTTGAAGGCAGCATGCACTGCTTCAGATTTATCCACACGGAATATTTATATATGTAGGAGTTGGTCCAAACAAGGATGTTAGGTAGTATGAATGAAACTGTATTCGAAAGGAGGAAAATATTCTTTAGGAATGGAAAGTGATTTTTCAATCTTTGCAAGCTAAATGCTGTGGTATTTCAGAAAAAAGATTTGTCAAGTCATTGCTAGCAACCTTTGGTTTGGGTAAATTTATTTCATTGAAAAAAAAATTAGCAGTTTATTTATAGAGATAAAATTTTATTCAAACTAAATCATAAATGCCTCACACAGGTTAAAGTTTTATTTGCCATGGTTGCATTTTCCTGAGTAAGGATTTCAAGAGTCAGTCGTCCACAGCTTTATCAGAATAGAATCACTTCAGAAGGAAAACAAAATCAGTACATGAGAATGAAAATTTCAGAATCACTGCGGGCAATTAGGAGGTTTATAAGCCCTATTGAAAGCAAATCGAATTTATTCTTTTAACTACCTTAGCTGCTTTGAAAATCCTGCTCAAAGCTGATGTCTAGCTGTTAACAAAGCTCATGTGCTACAGGTATTTGTTTGCTCTGAAGAGAGTGGGCTTTCGACAGGAGCAGGGGGATGGAATATTTGTGTAACTTTCTTTGTAATCTTGAGGTAGAACCAGTACAAAGAAGGTAAGCTTGGAAGCAAATTTGCAGTAGAAAGAAATTACCTTTACTGTGTTGATTCTGGGTTTTGTGCTACTCAAAATGTAGGATGCTGCAGAACAACCAGCTACGCCAGGTTCCCACCGAGGCGCTCCAGAACTTGCGCAGCCTGCAGTCTCTGTGAGTATACCTGATTAATCAATTTGCAACCCTGCATGAACAGCAGCATACGATTACCTAATAATTATCTGTTAATATCACTTTGTAATTTTCTTTTAATTCTCTTTGAGCTGCTTTTCAAGAGAACTGTACTCTCAATTAAACATCAAAAGTGATTGATTTCATTCCAGTAATTTCGTGACACTGGCAGCTTCTTTGCAGCGTTATAGACTGGTTCAACATCTGAGAAGACACTCCTTGGCCCACAATGCTTTCTGTCAAGAACGTGGTTTCTTGGTAGTATTCTTTACCAGGGAAGAGAAGGAATCCCAAATTACTCCCTTGGTTTTTTTTTCATTTGGTGTAATTTTTTTTCTTTTTAAGCAGTATGGAAAACACTAATAAGTCATGAAACAAAGTGTACTAGAAGATGCTTAATTATATTCTGTGCTTCAGGCAGGTCTCTCTATTTATAGTTCTTGACTGTCCATGCTGACTCAGTCCACAGGCTTCAGTTTTAACAGAACTCCTGCCAGAACTGCTAGACCAAGAGTGAAGATTGGCTGCTTCGTGGTATGAATGAAATTATTTTGGTGTGCTTCTGCCCTATAAGAATGGTTGTACCAGGTTGTGCTAAAAGCTGACCTAGCCCAGCATCCAGCCTGCAACAGATGCCAAAGGAAAACTAGAAGGTCCAGCAAAGAGTTTAATACTGCTTTGGTAAACTGTCCCAGCTGCCAGAGATTTGCACTCAGGGATTCACTGAGTCTGTTGTGGCTTTGACAGCTAAAGGGTTTTCTTCTATGAGTCTGTACAATTGCCTTTTGAGCCAGTGAAACACTCGTGATTTTTTGTGGCAGCGTGTCTGCTGATCAGCCAGCCCGTGCAGCATGGTGAGGCACCTCCTGATATTTACTTGGAACTTCTCACCACATCTGATGTTCTCTGCAGCATCAGGAGAAAGTGGAAGCAGCAGTTCTGTATTCATGTACACCAGATTTATATACCTCTCTTGTATCTCCATTAGTCAATTTTTCAGATGTAGTCTGTTAGGATTGTTTCTCCTGTGGAAGCTATTCCATTCCTCTGGTCATCCTTGTCATGTTACTCTTTTTTTCAGTTCTCATGTATTTGATCTGAGACGAGTGAAGGAGGGATAAGCCTTGCACAGCACGTTTAAAGTGCTTGCACACCATGGGTTTATAGAGGGCAAAAATGGATGCTTTTTTTTGCTTTCTTACTAATTCAAAACTTTATTTTGTTTAATTTTTTTACCTTTACAGAATGCCGAGCCGTTATTTTCATACTTGCTGCAACTGCAGGACCTCTTTCTAGCATGTTAGTAGCTACTCAAGAACTGGTCCTGTAAAGTTTGAATTGCCTTTTCCCTAAGTGCCTCTCTTGACAGCTATCTATACTGAACTCCATCTGCCATGTTCTTGTTCAGGCAATTTGGTGTCAGGAGTTTCTTCTGCTGCACTTGCAGTTCGTATTTTGAAACTACAAAGATATTTTTGCTGTCTAAACACATGATGCGGTAAATTGAGTTAGTTTCTGAATTATCTGCAAGATTGTATTGTCCCCTGATACAAAAACATTACTGAATTTTCTAAAGGATCTACTGATTTTGAGTCTGCAGCATAAAATATCTAGATGATTGAAAACAGAGAAGCAGTTCTTTGGTCAGAGGAAAATGTCAACTGACTCTTCTCTATGCTTTAGTTGACCACCTTATATTGTCGCAGAATTACTCGCAAATAAAATTATTGTCCTAAAATGTTACAAGATCCAAATAGGGAATTCAGTCCAGAAGTTCAAATAGCTTTCACAAGAAATGTTGCCACAGTGTGCACTGATCGCCAGCAACACAGGTAAAAGTCTGACAATGACAAGGATAGAATGAGCATCTGTACCAGTCTGGTTGGAGTTAAGATGTGTTGGTTGAGAAATGTGCTATGTTGAATATACTATTTTTTTTTGTGTAGGTAAAGAAGTTCCACCAGAAGGTTAACATATTTTGCGTACATTTTGTTCAGCCAAAACCTGAAGACCAAAATTAATGAAATTCATTTATTTTCAGAAAAATCATGTCATCTATGTGTAACAGCACTACACATAGCTATTACTACACTGTAATAGCTCTCCTGTTCTTGTGTCCGTCTTGAACTACATTTACCTCCTTAATATACAAAGCATTTGTTAAGGTTTCTAAAGGTGAAACAGCCCTAAGAATTAATTATCTTATAATTGTTATTTGGTCAGTGCCTTTTTTCTTTATTGACCAGACACAGACAGAAATATCTCAGCCATATACTTTTGAGGTTACAGTTCTTTCCTTTGATCTTTGAAAAAGTCATGAGAAAATGCTGGTCTAGTGACTATATTAGGTTTTCTTTCTGCTAAACAAACAAAAAAAATCTTGCTGAGATCACATCACTCTATACACATTCTGGACCAAAACATGATAAGCCAAGCCAACAAGAGTTCCTTTGTTGCTCTGAAAGAGATTGTTGAATTTGCAGTATGGTTTCTAAACAAAATGACAGTCTCACTCAGGCTTCATTGCAAAATATTTTTTTTCCTTGGGTGAAGAAGTTGAAGAAGTAAACCAGAGTTTGTGCAGTCTATGTAAAGGACTGAACTAAAACAGAGGGAGAATAGGAATGGTCAGTAGAAACCTTTAGACAGCTGTCTAGCAGACCCAAGATGGAATGATACGGGTTTGTACAGAAAAACTACTATCACCTGAAAAACGATCACTGGCAAAAGAGACCTCTTTGAGGAAAAGAAAACTATTATTCTTTTGTTTGCTTAAAAGGGGTTGTGCCTGTCAGATAAAGGTGTGCACAGATTCAATTTCTTGTTTCATATAGTCTAGGAATTTTCTGTTCACAAGGTTGTTTTGCATTGGTTTCTGATTTACAATAGGAATTATTTCTGGAAGCCTTTGAAATAGCAGGAGTCTTTTCAAGAGTGTAATTAAGAGGTTAAAAGCCTTCTCAAAAGCAGTTTCTATAAGATAACAACTTCTTCTATTTATTATGTTTAGGTCTGCAGGTGGCATGATTTCTCAAAGACTCATTAACCCTTTGCTTTAGGTTAGCATATATGCGGAAAAAATAAAGCTGGTGACGGGACTCAGATCTCTGCCTTTTTGTGGTTTTACTCAAGAAAGGCAGTCATGCAAAGGGGCAAACCATAGCAACTGCCTTGATACCTTAATCAATGTGAAGAGGATTATGTTAAAATCCTTTTTATAGAAGTATCCATATCTAATTGTACGTGTGTGCACAATATATGCATAGGCACACACTAATATTCCACGTTCACTCATAATGCAAATTCCTCACAAGTTTTTGCATCCAGGGTATTTCTGGATGATATGCTCTCCCTATTATCTAGTTCCAGGCTAAAAAATTACGGTAAAGCTGTCAATATTGATAGAACCATTAATTGATGTTTAATGGCCTGTGGTACAGAGAACAAGAACTGATGTACTGCAGGAACAAGCAACAATTTATTCCACTTTATTGTCCAAGTTGTACTATTGCCAGCATGCAGAATGGTATGACAAGTTTGAGTGACAAATATTCATAGATTTCTTAAGGCTCGACCTACCTCTAGAACAGATCAGTCTTCTTCAGACAGCAGATATTACTCAATAATTACTATAAAATGAGAAATAGGCACAAAAGTTAACCAAAAACGTGTAAGATTTGTGAATTTCACCTGACAGGAAAAATCTGAGAAAACAAATGAATGACAATTTTTTTTCTGTCACTGAAGCAAAAAAAAAAGATTGAACAATATTAAAGTATTCTACAATTTTATAAAAGTCTTTGTAGTTCAATAGTCAAAACCAGCAATGTGCTGCTTTGATTAATAAATGCGTTCAGCTACCAGAGCTTGGACAGTGTTTGCATAGGACTCTCGTTCCCTTGGTGGCACGAGGATTAAGGCAGTTACGAGCACATGTTGATTTTGAGCAGATGGGTATCTGTATTATTGTATAGGCTATAATTTTCCTCTGAAATCTAGTGTGAACACAGATTGTCCACGTTAGGAGTCCTAACGATTCAAATGGCATTTGTTTCTGTCGAGCGCAAAAGAGCGTGCGGATACCTTGATTGAAAGGGAGGAGCACACAGTCTCCGATGTGTCACAGCTCAGTACTTGGCAGCAGGGTTCAAAGGGTCACTTGAATGGTCTCATCCCTATTAGTCTCCTTAAGCAAATGTGTTTCTTTGGAACAGACTATAAGCAGGAAATCTCTGGATTTTGTGTTTCCCACATCACCAATATCTCCATTCTGTGTTTAAATCTTCTAACTTAATCTTAAAGAAAACTTTTAGTGATTTTTAATATCTATGTTTAGTTCAAAAACTTTTTACATATGAATATTGATTTGTTTTTCAAGTGTCATTTTTAATGAGCAGCTTATTTGCTGTCAAACTTTTTTCATTTAATGCAGCTATTTGTTTAAATAGGTATCTTTGTTTCTCTAGTGTAATCATCTTGTTTTTAATTACACCCCTTATATACCAGAATTGACATATAATTTCAGTATTTTTGAACAATTGGGGATAGGTAAAAAACTGGCAATGACATATCAATAATATTTTTACTTTTCTCCCGAACATATTAATGTATACTTTATATTACTAGCCCCTGAAAAGTTGCAGATCTCCATTTGCAAATATTGCTAAATAAAGGAGGAAAGGGTAATTGGCATTGCAGATGGAAAAGCAAAGCTTCTGCTATTCTTTTATTGGGACTATTGTAACACCACCCTTTGCAGTGAATACTGCAGATGAAACTTCATTCCCTCTTTATTTTCTTGTTTAGACCTCATTGTTAATGAGCAGCTCTTACTGCTGCATTGCCAGACACAGAAACAGTCAAAATTAAGAACAGGTCGGGTGCTGTCTCACTGCCCATGCCAAACCAGCCATGAAGGACATTTAAAAGCAAGCATTGTCTACTGTATCACCTGCTCTCATTCCTGTGACATTTAAAGGACTTCTACTTTAATAGTGGAAAATAGGGCAGAATGCTATATAGTCCATTTTCCGAAGCACTTTAAACGTTAACAGAGGCAAAAAATAAACCATCTTTTCTCCCTTAACAACCTGCAAAGTTTCAATTTAGTTAAGCAAATTAATTGGACTTTACAAGTAACAGCAAAGTAGTATCCACGAAATTTTTTAGAATTTCCCAACATAATTTGTAGATTGCTTAAATTTTATTTATAAGGTATTTCAGTATTTATAGACCACCTGATGGTGACACAAGGTTTTACACAGAATATTGTCTAGAATTCATGTCAGATGTTCTCAGTAGTTGCCTGGCTGGAACAGGTCAGCAAATGGATTTTTCACTGTCTCCCTACTCTCCCAAATATTTGACATTTCAAGGGAAGTTTCCATACTTAGCCTAAAAAGGAATGGAGGACTTTGAGGGCACATGGTTCTGAAATGCTTCCAGTTCAGGCTTGAAATTAAAAAGCTGCTTTTTTTTTTCCCCAGAAATGTTAACTTTGAACAATTATTTTCCAACAATTTGATGCTTCTATTAATAATCCTGATTTTTAGTTGAAAGACCAAACGACTTTGATGAAATTACATTCTCTCCAGAGAACTGTTTTCATGAAAAGACAGGAACCTTAGTTGTGGTTTTCCATGTCACACCCCATGATAATGAAGCCTACAGAAGGTATTATCCTTCTTAAGAAAGCTGGTACCTCAACAGGTACCCACAAACTCCCAGAGGAGGAATTTCCCACATTTTAAATTGAGGTTGTTTGTACCCATGCAGATGTCTGTACACATACACAAAGACGTCTCAACACTCGCTGTTGCAGTCTCCTTGTTCTATTGCACACCTTCACCATCCGAGCTGCTACAGCCCCAGGGCGCTGGGCAACAGAGGAGTGACTGAAACATCAAGCAGCAGTATAGCGTCAGACCGCCCCTCTCTGTCACAGGCATTTTTCTGGATTGAAAACCAGAAAAGGGGAGGAAGGTAGAGGTGCAATGTTACCTAAAATGCATTTGCTGCTATTTTTTTTATGTGCCTAACTCAACCAGCCAGTTGCTCTCAAAGTGGGGTGCAAAGAGACTGTATTAGATCAGCAATTCCAGGCCACCGGGTGATGTTTTCTTTCATCCAATAGAAGGTACTAGGCATCTGTCTCCTGTCTTATGAGTAATCTCAAAAGAGGAGGGGTTGATCACATCTCTAAGGCAGACAAATTTCTCAACCTCAGAACTGCTAGCCAGAAATCATCCTGCATGGCTGAAGCCCACCAGAGCATACAGCACATCTGGGAGGCCAAGAAGCTGCTGTTGGAGTGGTTGGCAGTGTGGAGGCTTACACCAGATTTCCAGGCAGGTCCTGGGGGCCGTGCAGTGACGCACTGCGGTAATCGCACCCAGCTGAGCTGCAGAGCACTCCCGGGCTCTGGCCGTGGCCGCCCGCCCGGCTGCGCTGTTGACAGGGTCCTTGGCACGCTTTTGACCCATGCCAAATGCATTCCCCCGAGCTGGGGAATGTGTTCCTGGGGTTCATCTGGTAGATCACATGCCCCTGGGAGGAGGCTAGGAGAGGTCACTCCGAGCCCGTTGGCTGAGGACCTGTGAGTGTTCCCAGGCACACCAAACATGCCTGTCTAGCTGTGGGGTCATGATCTGAGTCTGCAGCCAGACTCCTGGGAGAACCCAACAACTCCTGCTAGCCCCCACTTTTTCCAAGTTGTGGGGATTGAAAGTACCCAGTATCAGAGCCAATCTTTGTATAAACATAGCAGTGCAGTTGGCTTCTTGTCTGTATGCAGTGGGCTAGCATCCATCATCTGGAATGAAGGTTTACCAAAACCCCTGAGCAGCACACCTGGATGTGAAGAGAAACACTACAGATTGAAACTCTCAGGGCTACAGAAACCTCCTCATGTAAAACGGAGCACTGGGACAGAAACAAATGCTCCTAAACTGTGACCTGTGGTTTGTCTTTTTTGGTCTTCTTGTTGCCATGTAGGGTTCTTTGTGTCAGTACTGTAAAAGTGAGCTGTGAGAACTGCTGGGCTGGTGTGTTGTAATTAAGCTTTTTACAATAGTCCTAGCATTTTCCTCTGTGGACTGAAGGGGATATCCTGCATAAAAGACCAGGTTTGAAAAACATGGCTTACAATAGCCAGCTATATTTTCATTACGTCCACTTTTCAGAGCTAGTTTAGGTGTCACTTGCCATTACTTAAATGAGACTTTAGTCAAATTCCTGTGAACAAAGATGGTGGGCTGCAAGTGACGCTCTCCTGCCCTTTATGCCCTCCCCAGACAGGCCCTGTCCACAGCCCCTGTCCATCATTGCTCCATACTTTGTGGAGAGACTTGACTGAGGCTCCCTGCATGACAGACCTGAGCCAGGAGAAGAGGAAGGTGATAGGAGAGGGAGAAGCACACACCTTCTTTAATCCACCATGCCTAAAATCAGTCCTCCTGTGCTCCCACTGCTCTGCCTCCCCTACCTGTTACGTACAGTCCCTTTTCCTTTGGTTTTACCTCTCCTACTTTAAACTTAAACATCAGAAGAAACATTTTATCCTTGGCTTCTCTATCCATCTTTGTGGCTTCCCTCCTCCCCAGACCTTTCATTGTATTCTGGCCCTCATCCATTCAAGATGAGGCAATCCATGTAGTAGCTGTTTATTTCAGAGGGAAAAATGACCTGGGAGAAATCTCCTTCCTGATCCCATGTCTAGCATTTGATTTAAACCTGAATGAATGAGCAAGGCACTCCAACAAGTTGTTAAGGAATTTCTTGATCAGGAGATACACCCAGGTTGTAGCTGTTTTTGAGAGAAGATACAGAGAAAGGGGGATAAAAAAGTATATATATATTCCCTTAGAAACCTACCACTGGCATGAAACTTAGATCCATTCATATTAAATTGATTAAAAAATGCAAATCAAATGGTTTTCAAACATCTACCTTCGTCTGTACCAGTAAATGAGTCCAGTTTTCATTCTACATTAACAATATCTTTTCATAATTTGTGCACATGGTCATAGTATTCACAGTGTGTCACAGGAAACACTAGTGGGTTATAGTCCACATAGCTCAAGCATTTGCTTTGAAAGGTTTAGACATTTTAAGTGAGCTCATGGCGAATTTCATAGTGGCTGCTTTATTTACATGCTGCCTATCAGAAGAGATCAAGTATTTCTGTTTCCCTAAATTAGCCCTCTCTGGAATATAATAGCAGCTTTCAAACTCACCACATGTTATCTATATATATTTTCAGTTAATAAATAGGGTCATGTTTGTGAGTTAATGGGTTTAGTTCTGAAAGTGCCAAAACTTTGATCAACACATGTAAAACAATTGGCTGGAAAGGGTGATTTTGATCAGTGCTTTATACATCAGTGTGCATTACCTACAGTATGACAGGAAACATAACCACTCCTGAAACCTTTTAATATCTGCAAGAGGGAAAACGGTGCTTGGAAATTTAAAAAAGATTAGATAACAAAAGAGCACTTGAGGCAGTACTTCTTATAAGTACTTGCAGGATACGTAATCCAGTTACAGAACCTGAAGCACAAATCCTTGCAGCTTTTTTGTTTCTTCCAAGCTTTATTTAAACAATAATTTAGCTATCTAGAATTTCATTTACAGTACAGCAGTTCTGTTTTTCTTTCTGTTCTGTGTGTTTTGTTTACATAGCCAGTGGTGGGTTTATATTTGGAAACTTCAGCTATTCAAAAAAAAAAATCGGTCCCTTGGTTTGCTACGAAACATTGGTAAGATAAAAATCCTGGTCTCACTGAGGACAGCAGAAATATTGCCATTTCAGCCACAGGGTCACATACAAACAAGTGACTGTTGGCTTCTCCACACAGCCAGGCATCCTGTGAGTAACTCCTGTGGAGTCAGCGGGGACATCAGGGCTGCACAGGCAGGCTTCCTATTGAACAAGATGTTAACTGCAATACTGCAACACATGTAGTTTGAATAAAGCCTCCATTCTTTAATCAGTGAAACTGTCAAACTAAGGCAACTGTAACTTCTTAGTTTACATACCAGCATCACCCAGGGAAGAAATTTACTTCTGACTGAACACAAAGAAACCTCATCTACTCATTCAAATTATACCTTATTTGAAAACACAGGCATAACATGGTTGTTGCCTGGGGAAAGGGGGAGGAACAACATGAGTATTTCTAAACATTTCCAGCCTTACCCATTTGTTGACAGACCATTGAGTTATTTTGGAAGCTCTGTCTCTGCTGCCTGACATGTCAGTTATTATATTGAAAATTTAATTGTACAAGGGCTTTGACACCGAACCTTATAAATTTGTTCCAACTGACCTTGTCTCAGTTATTTGCCAGCCTGGCATGGAGCCTTAGCAGTTATTATTTGTTCTCATGCAGTAGGTAGGGCCAGCATGGAGCAGGAGATAGAATGGACCTGACATTTTACATGGCTGTAAATGAGGAAGCAGCTTTAAATAAAGAGATTAGTGTGCCCACCACAAAGAGTTGCATTTCTCTCAAACAGACCGAATTTAGGTTGTACAGAACTACTTCTTTGTACCCCGGGTGTGGCTGTTTGTTCTGTAGTGTTTTCAAACATCTATTTAAATTTATTTCTGTTTTACCATTCACTTAATTACTCCTCTCTACACATTTCATGAAAATTTTTAGAGCACAGCTTTCATGTTATGGAAAAGGTACAAGTCACTGCAACACATTAAAAGCAGATAAAGTGTATCGAGGCCCATATCCCCAACTGGATATTTCACGAGGTTTCAGAAATCTGAAGTGCACTTTTCAATCTTTCCCTGAAAGAATCACAATGAAAAAGCAAAACACAGCAAAAGCAAAAGCCAGTGAATAAGTGGCATTATGTTTGAAGCACCACATCTGAAAAGGTTTCAGCAGATTTAATCCTTATTTACCCAAGTGTGAGAACAAAGCATCACCTGCAGACTCTGCAAAGGTACAGCGTGCAGTTGAGCTCCCTCTGTTGGCTCTGCAGCAGCTAAAGTGCATTTAGTAACTTCTTTTTCAACACAAATACGTTACATTGGCAACACTAATCTCTAGGTAAAAAACATTATGTTCCACTACTAAAAAAATGTGAACTTCAGTTCTTGTTAGAATCATTAGAATAAACGATATTTGCACTGGAACGGGCTCCCCAGGGAAGTGTTCACTGCAGCAAGCCTGACAGAGTTCAAGAAGCATTTGGACAATGCTCTCGGGCACATGGCGTGACTCTTGGGAATGGTCCTGTGCAGGGCCAGGAGTGGGACTCGATGATCCTTGTGGGTCCCTTCCAACACAGCTTATTCTGTGATTCTATCACTCTGTAATATTTAAGAAAAGTAAAGCAGGAACTTCAAGAGACTCAGAAGTGAATTCTATTTATGGGTCTTGGAATGGATGTTTAGCATATGGAAATCCAAATTATCTTGCAGCTCAGTGATTTATAGGTTCTGAAAGAGAATCTCTGGATGAGTTTCTTGCACTTTTTCGTTCCATACTTTCAAACAATCGGGAAGGGAAACAAAGCCATACCCAGTGTTTAGAGAGAGTGCTCAAGAGTGATCAGTGTGTGCTCTCAGCGAGTTGATGGCCCCAAAGGAGAGCTGTCTGTGCAGAGCCAGCTGACAAGCAGATGTGTAAACATGATTTGAGATCTCAAGTGTGAGGCTGCAAGCAAGACGGAAATGTAGAATCTCCAGGAAATGAAAACTGGAAGTGGCAACCCGTGTCCATTCTTTGGGGTTATGTTTATAGTGGTAACTTCTGATAGCCATTGTGCAAAGCCACTGTTGTTTTCTTGAAGTCAGTTTTCTCTGTTTCTTTTTCTCCTAGACGTCTGGATGCCAACCACATCAACTATGTACCCCCCAACTGCTTCAGTGGCTTGGTCTCCCTTAGACACCTGTGGCTAGATGATAATTCCTTGACAGAAATTCCTGTCCAAGCTTTTAAGAATTTACCAGCACTTCAGGCAATGACATTGGCACTGAATAAAATTCATTACATACCAGACTATGCCTTTGGAAACCTCTCCAGTTTGGTGGTTCTGTAAGTGTTATTGACTGCTTTTTAGACACAATGTCTTCTTGCAGGGCTTTGGCCTCTTGGAGAAACAGATTTTATTGCATCTTCCTACAGTTTGACTAACATTTGCTAAACCACTTGTTTTGATCTAGCTTAAAAATTTCCATCTCGATAAAAAAAGATTCAAGGGAATTAAAAAATCACCCTGTCTGGTCAGCAAAACAAACAGGAAGGGATGAATTGTGTGCTCTCTAAGATTGAATGAGGGAAGATTAGAAACAGGAAATGAACGGAAATCTTTCTGGGGAACTTGGAAAGAATGCCATCCAGTAGAAAAAATATTTTGACTATAAAATATTTCCCTTCATAGAAAGTATATGTAGTTTTGTATTTGGTCATGTTTGCACACCGGTTCAACTAACTGAAACGTGCGTGGCTGGCACCAAAATCTGGAAGGTATACTATGAAGCATGGTTTCAGCTTTCTATCTTCTGGGAATGTACCAAGTGGAAAAAATCTAGACTGGCTGGAGAAGTAATTTCAGGATGCTTTGGAAAATGTTAGCATCATTAAAGAGAGAATTATATATTCGTGGCTTACAGGCTGTCCGAAACCATAGTCTTATGTAAGACCCTCAGCATACTCTAGCCCCAGTGTAAGCATTGAACCTGGCACCCATCAGGGTTCTTTATTGACAGTTGTAGTCACTATCTCTGCCTACACAGGGCCCCAAAAATGGGGGTTAACAGCCAATTTGTGCTGCAAAACCTTTGCCTTCTCTTTACATTAAGTATCCACCCCGTTCAAGTTAAAGAATGGATGGACTTGTCATTTGATTGACCTTCTAGACTTATGTCAGCTATGGAAAAGACATGTTCTCTAGATCCCTACCAGAAATGTAGTGGTAAGAGGACAGTTAAGAAATGCAGGAGAAAATAATTTCTTTTCATGCCATGCTTGCTTCTGCTCAGTTAGGTTTCTTTATTTAAGGTCTGCCTTGCTTATTTCTAATCTTCTGGGCTTTACAGTGATTAATAATTGAATCATTCCTCATGACCTACAACATCTGATCTTTTTGGCTCATCAGAATCTTTGTGTGTGGTTCTGCTTTCATTGGGTTGCTACTCTATACAGTCTGGCAAATTTTCAACACAGTGCAAAAATGCATGGTCAATTGGAGCAGGTCAAAACCTTTATAATTAAAGATCCAAACATAACTGGAATTTCAAGATGCACTCTTCATGCTAACTAAAGCATTAGAGGTCAGAGTAGTCATTAAAAATAGAGTGGATTAGGTTTCTTCCTAGGAAAGGAAAAACCCACTGAACATTTTCATTCTGCTGTCGGAATCTTTGCCTCTGCTGGACAGGTAGACTCGATTTCTGTAGAACAGTGAGAGAGCCTCTGATCTTTAACAATATTTTCAGAGTAGAATGAAGTACTGTAGCGGCCTGGCAGCCACTCATTCACACCCTTTCTTTTCTCTTAAAGTGCTACTCCTTTAGTTTCCCTCCACTATAGGGGCAGGATTTTGAGGACAAAATAAAAGGAAAAATATGGGAAAAATGCACTCTTTTTAAATTAAATGACCTGAAGTGGCTACTAGTTGAATCTACTCACATTAATGAGCTTCACTCAGAGTGGTTCTTTTCCATGTCAGTCTAAAAGACAGAAATAGGCAGAACTCAGAGTCTTAGGGAGTGAGGGGGCAGAATTGGTTAAAATATATAACAATTATTTTCAATTGCTAAATATTTTAGGAATTAGTTACTACTTTTTATAATTTCAAAGAAAGGCAAGTTACAGTGCTTCTAAGATTACTTAGTTTACTCATCTCAGAGAAGCTACAACTTTTTGTATTACGGCTTTGTGTCTTTTTGCATTCTGCAAGCCTCATGCCCCTTACCTGTCTGCTGTGTTATCCATCTCTTCAATGGCCGCTCTTTTGGGCCATGCCCTTAACACCTTCTGAATATACATCTTCCAAATGTACACCTCACACCCCACACGCGGTTTTTAAGATGTGTTAATTAACTAATTAGCTATCATTGAGAATATGTCAACTCATTATGCAAACTCCGGCCTGGAACTCCAGGATATAACACTTTTGAACTGTCTAGGTGGTTTTAAAACAGATCCCCTCTGTGAAACCAAATGGAAGGGTGGAGAGGTATTGGAAGAAAGGGTGGAGGGTGGTAGAGGTGCCTCCTATGCATGCTCTTGCAAAAGCATGATTGCATATAATCAATGCATGCCTGAAAATAAGTTTCTTTTGATTTAACCATCAAAATGTTTTGCTTTAGTCCACTTTGTGCTGTGTGCTTTCCTGACTGCGTGCTTAATGTTCCCCTGCAGACATCTCCATAACAATAGAATCTATTCCCTGGGAAAGAAATGCTTTGATGGGCTCCACAGCCTAGAGACATTGTGAGTTGACCTCTTATTTGTTTCTTTTTTTTTAGAGTGTTTTCATTAATATTCTGAAAGAATAAAAATAGCCCAAAAGCCAACTGTGGGCTTTGGCTTGCCTAATCGCTACAGGATCTAAGTGATAGTTCACAATGACTCTATGTAGTAAATCCTATTTTTGACTATAAAATTAGTTTGCCTTTTTAATAAGCATTGTCAATTGATAAATTGTTTGAAAGATAGTTGAAAACTGTGTTGAGCATTGAAAAAGAAGTGACTATTCATGAACTTATGATTGCCTAGTTTAGTACTATTTCTTTTTCTTGTTCAATCAATAAAGCTAATAGCTAGATTGGGAAATTGTCACATGAAAAGCTTTAACATTAAGAAACTGTCTCATCACAGAGGAGAGTTATAAAATTAGATGGGTTTATTTTTTTATAACTGGAAAAAGCAAAAGTTCTAGGTAGTCAAATTATGCATGTGTTTTACAAGTGGGAGAAGAGAAATGTTTCAGTTGTATCCAAGGTTTTGTCTTTGAGAGCTCTGATAAAGAATAGCGCTGGTAGAGACTGAAACTTCCTCAAGTTTTCACCGTAATTCTGTTTAGACCAATTCAAAATTTCTTGAGTTTTCTAGCAAAAAATATTCTCCATAAAATGCCAAACAGGAATGCAGTGTTAATGGTTAGCAGAAAGTATTTTGCTACAGTTAGTCAAATACAGATGTTGTCTGCTAGAGTCACCCACAGACCCCAGAAATGCTACAGGGACAGTAAAACTTTGCATGTGCTTCCCCTAGCACCTGCTGCAGTCAGCTGCATCATTTCCAGAGATTTTGGATGTTTTACTGAACCAGGACAGAGGTTAAAAACCAAGGTATGAGAAACAAATAGTTTCAGACATGGATATTGCTAGTCTAAAGGTGACTATTTGCTTTCTCATCCACAAACCTGTGTACTGCCCATTTTCATCTTTTATTAAGATTAGGAAGCAAGAAGGTTTGGGCTTCTTGGTTTTTTTTATCTCTAGTTTTGATTGCATTGGTCCCTTGGCACTGAATTGCAATTTTACAATTTGGACTTTTAGCCGCCTGTGAGTTGCGAGGAAGTCCCTTAGTGTAGCACCGGAAAGGGGGACGGGAAAGGAAGAAGGAAAATGTAATGGTTTGGTTTGTTTATTTAAGTGATATTCACATGGCACTTGGTCACAAATGGGGAAAAACAGAACAATGGAATAAGTAATTGCAAGCCCAGTCCCAGCCACCTGGCATGAGCGAGATGAAAACACAGAGGACGGCCACAAACCTGGGAATAAATGTAGGTGCAGCCACTTCCCTGCAACGGGACAGTGTGGCACTTGCCTCAAGCACAGTAATTGCATAATGCATAGAGCAGTTCCCCGATAATCTCAAAATAATCTGAAGAGATCTTGGTGTAAATGACGGACGCCAGCTTTAAGATCATTTGTTTGCATTGAGGCGTAGGTCTGGAAATCACATATCACTGGAGGGCAAAACCAAACCGTACATGCCTGTAATCTCTTTTTGTCAATAAGCAGGAGAGATTTACAAGCAGGAAGGAAAGCCTTGTTGAGTTCAGACAGCAGTTTCCTGCCTGCATTACTTCAGCCTGATACTATCTTCATTTCAATCTATTGTAAACTGTGGCTTGGGTTTTGCCTGCTTAAAAAGGCTTTTGCTCCAGTTTTTCAGACTCACAAAGCGTTGCCAGAGAGCATCACAGTGAACTGGCGTATCTCGGTTTTAGTTTCAACCATCTCTTAAATGCTAAAGGATACACGCGTCATGCTGAGGGCAGAAGTAGGATTATAATCCACTCAGCCTACCAGAATAAAATCTAATTTCTGCTGCAGGATGAGCACTTCTTAAAGCCGAGCTCACTACCATTTTTATAATTCGTGTGGTTAGAAGTATTCTCTTGACTATTGTCAAGTCTTAAAATTATCAATACAGTTAGAAATCTTTATAGAGAGATGTATTAGGCATGTAAGGCACAGCTCACCAAAGTAATTGAATATTCTTTTGAAAGACTTTTTCCCTGATAATACTTTAATGGAATGAAAAGATTGGGCAATTTCTAAAACAGAAAATCCCTTAGTAGCACTCGAATTCACGTGCATTGTCTTTATTACAGAATAGCTAAAATGTAACTAAAAATAGAATGCTGATAAAAAATAGGAGCGATAATGTGCTTTAAATAGAGTTTGTTGGAAAATATCCATACACTTTTGAGGATTTCCTGTCTTTTTGCTGTATGTATTTATTCAATGCATAGAAGATGATAGTTCATGACTAATGCCAACTATGCTATGTTTTCTGTTATGCAGCGCATAACCGAAATAATAAAATCTTTTTTCACACAGAGATTTAAATTACAACAGTCTGGACGAGTTCCCCACTGCTATCAGGACACTAACAAACCTAAAAGAACTGTAAGTACAGGGCTCATGTTAGGAAGAAGGATGTTTTGTCTAGCGTGTGATTTTTTTTTTAATGCTGGTGATTTTATCAGTAATCCTTAAAAACTGATATCCTAGGAAAAACTAATAAACATGCCAACATATATAAAAATTAATTTTCAATGTTCAGTTTAGACCATTCAAGTTCTGACAGCTTTTATTTTTACATTGCCTTGTGCAGTGGTTTTTTTCCAGGAACTTCTTCTTTGGAATACAGTAAATAATAAACTCAATTATTTCACTCTTAGTCCCAAACACAACAGTTAGATTTTGCAAACAATCCGATAGTCTTCTAGCTAAGAAGGCACAGTATCCTTATTAGTCCATCAGGTTTAATTAAATTTTACCAACTTCCCTCCCTCATCTCCATTAAATTAAAGCAATTTCTTTTCAATACATGTAGTCAGTTCTTTGAAATGTTGTGAATAAAACACTTTTGTATGCACAGGCATAGTTTGCATTAAGAAAATCAGCAATGAAATGAAATTAATCAAATTTATTTTGAAAAACAGTTGAGTTATTAAAAATTAAAAGTAATTAAATTATATTCACACATCATACACACAATGTACACATCAATGCATGTGTTCAGAATTCTTTCCATTTGACTTATTTACCATGTTGATGGTACTATCAGCATAGATTTTTGACAAAAATAAGTAGTCACGTACTAGTTGGACATGGTTGTACTCCTGCTACATCACAAACTGACCTAAAAACCAGTTTTAAGTAGCTTCCTGAGATTTTTTTCCAGAGCAGGGATCCCCAGACGCTGTGGACTCCTGCTCAGCACCTCCAGTGTTGCCAGAATGCAGCTCTGGAAGAGGTAGAGGGGCTATGAGTTTCCCAGCCCAAACGTTCTCAGCTGCTGTTTATGCCAGAAAATAATTGGTATGAAATCCAGTGACCTCAAGGGATTGCCTTTTTGATGACCTCTGGAGTCAGTAGCCAAAAATGGATAACTCAGTTTGCGGCAAATGCACTTTGTCCAGCAAAGTGCCTGATGTGCCTGAGGTTACATGCTGGCCCCCACAGGATTCCACCTCTGAGGATCAAACTTACCGTTCCACCTAAGCTCCTATGTGCAAGAAACATTTGGGGTCTGAAATTGCAACCTGACATCCCAAATCCAGCACAGATCGTGAGACCATGTGGTTCCGTGCTTTGTGTGGGCCCTGGGAGCCGATCTTGTAAGGACAGGATGTCTTCCACAGAGCCACGTGGGAGCCCAGCCCCACAGAGGCTCAGCTCATTGCAGGGCCACCTTAGTAAGGGTGCTTCCGGATGGGACCTCGTGTCTCTCTCAGAGTTTGTGCCTGGGCTGAAAACACAAACCGTGACCTTTTTGTCCACAGACAGTAGCGGATATTGCTCTGGGAGGTAGTCATGCCATTTCCTTGTTTGTCTGCCATGCAAGGAATCCCATTCAAAGCCAGTCAGTTTACTGGTTCTACATGAGATGCTCCCACTACTTAGAGTCTGCATCTGCATGTTTTTGTTGCATGCAAAGCAAGTAGGGATGTAAAGCCTTGCTCTGTAGCTCATCACCAGTAGCACAATGCCTAAACAAGTGAAAACAATCATGTGGGACCTGTTCAAGTAATGGCCAAGTGTGCTTGCATCAGTGAACAATTGGAGGCTTAGTAATGCATAAATTTAAGCTGGGCAGCGTTCTTCATACCCGACTGAACTAATGGGAGTTTCCCACACAAATCATCATTGTTCTTTTGAAATCTTAGTTGTTCCTTTTGTTTGTCACAATGGAGAATTACTCATATGAATGAAATCCAGTAATTAATGATGAGACAAAGATTTGGCTTTCTGTCCAGCAGGCACAATTACATTTTGTTTGCGTCCGCATTTAAACTATCTCAACAAAAAGGTGGTTGTGCAGGGATCGACATTACAGTATGGTGTATAAATAATTTACTTGATAAACTTGTGCCATCCAGCAAAAGAAATAGTTGTAGTTTAACAAGCGCAGGGGGAAATATGTTGTTAGCTATTTAATTATTAATATCTAACTATTAATGTTCTTAGTTCCTATACATGTGTATATTTACATTATATCTGTATACATACATGCATATACTCTGAATTTTAAAATGCCATTTTGAAGTTTACTTCATCTGAATGGTTTTGTTCATTTAGAAAAGTGAAGAATTTCAGCAATTTTGCTGCTTTTCTTCTTCTCTTTTTTTTTTCCGTACCGTATTAACGATTTTTTCTTTTGTAGGGGATTTCATAGCAATAATATCAAGTCAATACCTGAGCGGGCCTTTGTGGGTAATCCATCACTTATTACAATGTAAGTGATAAGAATCTTTTCAATGACTCTTTGTATTAGAGAACGTGGAACTGAGTGTCATATTTGCAGCTAATTGTCAAGTAGCTTTTCTTGTGAGTAGACTTTGTAGCACGTCACCACGCAAGCAAACAAGCTCACACCTTTCCAGCTTCATGGAAAGAATGGCAGTTTCCATGCCCTATTTAAGGGAAGCAAGTTGTGGTCTCTGGCCTTTGACCTTTTATTCGAATGGTTTCTTCTAAATCTCTAAGCATTACCGGCAATGTAAAAGCTGACAAAAATTGCTCTTGATGGACTCTGGTCTGGATTCCCATCGTCTTACATGAAAATGCCTGTAATGGACAACTTCAAATTATGAAATTGCAAAATAAGTGTAAGAAAAATAATGACTCATCTTGAGTAATATTCTATGAGCAAAAGCAGCATGACTTCAAAAGGGCAAGGGAACCTCTTCCAAACACGGGGAAGTTCTGACTTCTTCATGTGCTATCCTTAAATTTGTCTCAGATCATAACAAAGTTCTTCATATGTGAATTTCTATCTTTGCAAACCTGGGAGGAAGAGAGAATATTTTGTTGACTGGCTTCTGGCTTTAAAACAGGAAAACGGTGACTACTTGAGTGTTCAAAATGTGAAATGTGGCTGGTGAATATAGATTAGAGGGTGAGAAAAGCCCAGAAGTTCACCTCTGCTACAACCAGAGGGGCAGAGTCTGTGATTCATCACAGAGAGTTTACTCATTTGTTTACAGTTTATAGTATAATCATATCATATATTTAGAATCTTTTAAAGTATTTTTCATTAAATGTGTTTTTATCCTCTTTTTTCAGACATTTTTATGATAACCCTATCCAGCTCGTTGGAAAATCTGCTTTTCAACACTTACCAGAACTAAGAACTCTGTATGTGTTTACTTTTTATTTTAGTTGTCTTTTTACATTGCAATACTAGAGTTGTCCCACACTTCCATCACCATAACTTTATTGAAATTTTTCTTTTTTTTTAATTCTAGGACTTTAAATGGTGCTTCACAGTTAACAGAGTTTCCTGATCTGACAGGGACTACAAGTCTGGAGAGTTTGTAAGTGCTAGAGATGTATTTTTGATTTCTTTTATTTCCTTGTATACTGACTTATTGCAAAAAATGTCCTAAAAGAAATTTTTGTTTTTCAATCTTTAAAAAGTAATTTTTTTCATAAATTCTTTCAACAGGACACTCACAGGAGCACAGATCACCTCTCTCCCCAAATCAGCTTGTGACCAGTTACCTAATCTGCAAGTGCTGTATGTTTCAGTAAGATTATTAACATGACATTCATGCAAGAGATTAATAGACAAATGAAACTATTGTGATTTCGAAATTACCCAATTACTGCTATTTCTGTGTATCACGTTACTTCTTAGGAATTCAGCTCAGGGAGCTGGCCCCTGTGTTATTTAAAAAGTGTACAACCCACTTACCAATCAGGATTTCCCATACATTGCTGAGAAAGATAAATACTTAGCATATTTTTAGGAAAGGATAAAAAGGTTCTTGCTTTCGTTTAAAAAAACCAGAACTACCTTATTTTCATTCATTCTGTCTCTCCTACAGTAGTTTGGGATTTTTTTCTCACTAAGGCAAATAATTCATTGAAGTGAATAGAAAATATAACTAAGGACTGCAGTTTTGAGTCCTTGTTATGCTCCTATTTTAGTTTCTTTCCCAGCCAGACATAAGTAGCTGACTGAAATTTTAATAGACTATTCCTTGACATAGTTGGGCATATTTGATACACTAAATATACAATATTATTTTAGCTTGGAAATTTCCTTGGAGTTTGCTTAATCACTAACGAAAGTAATCATTGTGTCCACTTCTTTGAGAATGAGCCAAGAGCACTTTCCTCTATGTATTACATCACTAGGAATGTATTTGGTATTATTTCTCCGGCCAGCATTGAAATAGCACTAATTATAATGCATTATTTGAATACCAGAGTGAATGTCAAGAACATTTCCAGAAAAAATTAAGTTTTAGTTAATGGACTCAATATAATCATTTCCAGAATGATAAAAGACAGAGTCTGCTGCCAGAAGAAAGTCTGCGCATAGAATTAAGTATAAGTATGTCCTGTATCATTCAAAAACAATAAATAATCTCAAAACAGAGGGCAAACAAACAATACAACAATTGTTAACTTATACATAGTAGAGTAGGACTGTCCACTGGAAATTCACATTTTTTATTTTTGAGTATTGCCCTGTATTATTACAGCTGATACTTAAAAGAGCAGGGAACTGATTTATCAGCAATTTCAAGTACTCAAGAGCTGCCCTTTCCCCGTTGCTGCCAGATTGGCACGAGCCTGGCGAGTCCTATTTTGGGTTTGCACATCAGTTTTGGCCGTGCCGTGGAGGATCACGGTGCACTGACCCCACGAGTCACTTGGAGACTGCGACCTTGCAGGGGCTCCCTGGCTCAGATACACTCACAAACACTGCGAGTGCAAACACTGCTTTGAAGGGCAATTCGTGCATCCTACCCAGCCACCAACGCTTCCAAATGTGGGTTAATGCACACAGAGGCTTCCTGGATGTGTGCACACCTGCAGTAAAGGTGTGTGGGAGAACACAGTCCCAGCAGTCCTCCAAAGGCTGCCCTCAGCACAGCTGGGAATGCACCTCAACAGAGGAAACAAAACCACTTGCCCTCTGCTGCTGCCAAGAGCCTCATGTATTAAGAAAGTGGGAAAAAAGACCTTAAAAATAAACAAGTAAAATATTTCCTGGCACTCTGACAGAAACTGAGGGGAGAAGGGTCTCAGTTTCAGGGGTTTTTTCCATGTGTGAGGAGAGAGTGTCAGTATGTACAAAATTCAAGCTGGTAACATATTTTTAAGAAGACCTAAGTGATAAACCTGTGGATGACGGAATAGCCACTGTCTGCCAGACATACAAAACATCCTTTACTTTGGCCTAAAAGCCTCTAGCTCACTTGAATCCTCCTCTGTAATGTCTGATTTGGACCACAGCATACCTTTTTTTTGTACACACAAAAATTCCCCAAAACCCAAACATACTGCTGTTTGCCTTTGTACAGAGTAAAATCAGAGGTAGAGTACTTTAAAGGCACACACAGTCATTACTTGCACTACTTCCACGAATCAGATATAAAATAGTCCAAATGCCCCTGTTGGAACAATAAGAGTGAAAATACAGTTTTACCAAGGAATTAAATAGGTAGAGATGAACCCGTTTTAGAGAATTTGAGAAGTGAGAAGAATTTCACAGAAGTGAAAAGTGATTACTCTTTCATGTGATAATACTGGATAACTGTGAAAAAGGACATTTTTTTCTAATTCTAGGCATAAGCTTTTTTCCCTCTATTCTTTTCACAAGCAAATTTCCCATTTAGTTTTCCCTGAGCAACACACATACACACACATATATATTGGATGAGACTCTTGGGTGGTGGGGGCGGGTGTTTGGTTCCTTTTTTTTTTTCCCCTTCAGTTTCTGCAAATTGCCTGGGCTTGGTTTTGATTAGTTATATTATACTATAAATCAGTCCAGATGTTTCAGTTATTTTGTAATTTGTTGAGTTTTGGCTCAAGTCTTTTTAAGGTTTTTTTTGCCCCCATGTAGTGATTGATTTCAAAGTTAGTTCCAATATTTTTTTGACCATTTCCCTCCGTTATAAGATGTAGCAGTCTAAGGATCAGAGGCAATTCTGCTTAATTAAAAGTGTAGAGTGGGAAGCTGATTGTGATTCTTATCAGAAAAATACAGGATCTTCTCTGAAAAAAATATGAGTATATATGCTTAGTAGATTATTTTAAATGGTTTAAATCTTTATCAGAGTTTAAACATGATAAATATGAAGTCTGTGATATAAATCCAGATGGCCAGTATCATTACTGTAAAACACTCAGCTGAAGTCTACGCTTCAGGCAGGAAATCTTCAGACAATGCAAGGAATTTGCAAATGTGGATATGGAGTTAATATATCTTGCCTTTTCCCCTCCTCTCTCCTCTTCAGTTAGAAATCAAAATGTGACAGATGAGAAATAAGTGAGTTTGTACACTTCTATTCTTCTGTGACTGTGGATAAAAACAAATTATTTTTAATTGACCATGAAGGTACACAATGAAAGCTATTTTTCTTTTATCATGCCTTTGATGTTAATCTATTTGTTTCTCGTATAATTCAGGGATCTGTCTTATAACCTGCTGGAAGATTTACCCTGTTTTACTGCATGTAAAAAACTCCAAAAAATGTAAGTGTCAAACCACCCTAAAAAGCTTAAAAAGAAGCATCTATGTGTATTTGAGTATAATTAACTTGGTTACTGCTGACTGATTTGACATACCCCAGATACACTTTATTGAAGTGGATCATAAACACAATCTAAGACACCTCCAAGTGCCCTCCAAGTGTCTTTGAAACTGAGGAGATTCTTATTGCTGTTTCAGTGACTTGCATCACAATGAAATCGCTGAAATCAAAGCTGACACGTTTCGGCAGCTGGCTGCTCTTCGGTCCTTGTGAGTACCCCCTAACAGACATTCATTCACACAGGTTCTCAAAAATAGGGGGTATAGAATGTCTGCTCATGATGTACCCCAGAAGATCCTTATTTCAGTTCTTCCTCACTATGATCTTTCGCCCTGAGTTCATAACTGTGAAAGGAGAGCAAACGTTGTGAAGTTTAGCATCTGCAGCAATGAATTAAAATATGTAAGCTTATAGCCATAAAAACTGTTCCTTCTAAATGTTTCTGATGGAGGTGGAGAGAGTTACTGAGCCGGAGCTGGTATCTGTTGGCAGGTTCACGTTATAATCAGCTCTAGGGAGTGGGAAATCTTTTTACCGAGAACAGCGTCTTAAGGCGTGGAGTCCAGTCACGTGCAGGTTTCCAGTTTTCACACAGACACGTGTGCTAGAGGGGTAATTTTGTCAAGAAATTACTCATGGTTGTAATTTTTTGCAGAATTGAACCCATGCATTTTTTTAAGAGTTGCTTTCAGTCTTTTTGACTTTTCAGGGGCGGTGAAAATTGAAGGTAGAAAGTTAAGCCTATTGACCATGGGTTTGCTGTTCTTAGTCACATGACAACATTTTAGAAGACTTTAGTCCATATAACCCACCCTTCTTTCTGCTGCCTTAGGAGGCTGTGAAGCAGACTGAAAAGCCTTGGGCTGAGGCAGGCATTAAGACATTTTAAGTTGTCGGTTTAATAACACCACAACTGACTAACAATTTAAAAATGAAAAAAATACAATTTGCACTATGAGATGTAGTGAAAATATATTTTTATTGAAAATATTAGCACGTAATTAATACCTTTTTTATATTTAGGCCTCCTAATCAAGTGTTTGAAAACTTCCATATTCACTCAGTGGGTATGTAATTTTCTACTCACTTTTCTTGTAGGGATTTAGCTTGGAACAAAATTAAAATTATTCACCCCCATGCCTTCTCCTCTTTACCATCTCTGATCAAACTGTAAGTATTTGTATATCTTATACATTCAAATTTTTGTATTTTTCTTGCAAGAGCCTACAAAAATTTAATAACTTGGGTGCCTGAGCAGAAATGGAGGGTTTCTCTGTTCTAATCATCTAGTCTGTTGAATCCGTATCTAAATGTCTGCTTTCTTGTACTTCCCCAATTCATGTAGGTATTACAGCAAAGCTGCAAACAACACTGTGTAATGATTTGGGGTCCATGAAGATTATCAATGCATCTGCCTCTTTTCATTCAATTTGTTAGCAGTTTAGTCTGTTTTAGCAGTGGGAAATATATCCTGTTAGCCGTGTTTCAGGCCTCAGGAACTGGATTAAAAATTGAATAGGAACCTTTTTCCAGAATGCATCTTTATTTCATTGTTCCTCATTTGATGAAATAGTTTTCTTCATTAGTAAGTTCAGCCAGAGCAGTTAGTGGTCAAAACATCAGCAGCCATTTTTGCAGGCCCTGTTCACAAGCACTTCTCAGTCCTTACTAATTGTTTTCCTGCTTCCAACTGTCACTGCAATGCTTTTTTAATGTGAGTCCCTGAGGCATTGGCTGTATGGGGAAGATATGAAAAAAAATTCCTCTGGAGTCACCTTGCTGCATGGTTGTCACAAAGATATGGTGCTGGACATTTGCTCACAGATAATCCAGTAGCTGCTAAGAAGCCTAAATTTGGAGAGGTATTAATTTCTGTTGATGTGCAAAGCTCTCTGAATGGTGCACTGACAAATGTCCACACAGACAATTTTGTCTATAATATCCCTTTTGGGGCCCTCCTCAGAACTTACCTACTTTGTGAGGTGAGCAGTAAATTGTAGCTTTGGACAGTAACATGCAACAGTCAGAGGGGTTTAAAGAAAAAAGCCCTTGAACACACAGACAGTAACACAGTGTTCCAGTGTTTCCTGAAATGCTGGTCTCTAACCTTGGTCCGACTCAAGCCAGTGGTCATTTTTACCATTGCAGTAGGACCTGAATTTCACCTTTGGTGTTTAACGTTGCTGTGTGCAAGACACACACTAAACCAGGTAGGTAGAAGTCCAGTCCATCAACATACCTTATTTTATGCCTAGGCCTTGGATTTCAGTGTATAGTCCAGACTTTGCTGTTCAGCCTTGGACATAAAAGTGTTCCAGCTGCATCGGACTCCGCTTCTTCCTCCTTGACTGTTGACCACGTAGAGTATTGCAGAGTAGATAATTTCGAGGAGGACTGAAAAGACTCATTGAATAAATGGGGGAGAGAGAGAGAGAGCGTGCAAAGTAGAAAACAGTACCTCTGGACTCCCCCTCTTTCACAGCTTTGCAATATCTCCTTGATCACTTACCACTTTTTCATTCACCTCTTTTACTTTCCTCAAGTTACGTATCTGTGTTCATCTGCACTGTTCTGTCTTCCCTCACCCGCTCAGACAAACCTCAGCTTGGAAATGTCCTCTCCCTCTGCTCCAGCCCAGAGCTGTCGTTTCCTGAAACGCACATCTTCCCCATACACCTGACCTGCTCCCTGGGGAGCTTTCAGGGCAGCCATGCCGCTTAGCATCCCACTGAATCTTTTAAACTGTGGGAAGCTGTCCTGGCTCCTTTGAGTTCAAACAGTCGAGTGAGAAGATTTTAAATTCATTTGCTAGTCTCAAAACTGGCACTATGAATGTTTGGAGTCAAAATCTGGGAACAGAGACCCAGCTAACTGCTAGATGTTACTGTTAGCTTTCTGCTAGACGTAAAGGTGAATACGCCTGAGCAGTGCTGCAGCTTTGCTGCGTTCACTGGGGCCTCTGTTTAATACAGGCATTCTTTATTAAGTTAGAAAACTTTAACCTGTTTTTTCAATGTGACACTTCTAGTGCTGAAAAAAAAAATGAAAACCATAAGCTGATTTTTATTTGCTGTTACGCAGGGATGTGTCATCCAACCTTTTGTCCTCTTTTCCTGTGACGGGGCTACACGGTTTAACTCATTTAAAATTAACAGGAAATCATGCCCTACAAAGTTTGATAACATCTGAAAATTTTCCAGAACTCAAGTGAGTATATCATTAAAACTAATAAGCCACATTTGTGTTCATGTGCAATGGAAGGTGTGTCAGTGTGTAACGCATGTTACTTCATATTGTCAGTCTTTGATCTGTGCCATTAAAACTAAAGCAAATATGATAAAAATGATAGACTTCTTTTATTATGCTCACTTTCAACTGAAGAAACTATGAAGGTTTTGAAATATTAACCCCAGTACTTGCTTAGTACGAGCCACATCTGCTTCCTGGTGATATGTTTCAAAAGCTGTTAGAACAATATCGCTGGCAGCTTAGTGATATGTCCTTCTTCTACTGGATTGTGCTCACAGAACTCCCATTATATGTAATGAGAACACAGCAAATACAGGGGAAGAATATATTCCTGAAAGACCAAAAGATTTGACCTCTTTTGTTTGAACACGATTTTTCTGTAATCTTTTGATTAAGATTCAGATAATACTTTGCCAGTATTACTAACACACTTTGATACTAATAATTTCTGTGGGTCCTCTGCGATACAGGAAGGAAGTGCCCTCTAAAGATCATTTGCAGCTCTGCCAGTCACTGGGTGACCATGGCCAATATGGGGATTGAACCCAAGACCTTGGCATTATCAGCATCATGCTGTAACCAACTGAACTAATTTCAGGGTCACAGCACAGAGGGTTTTGTCTCTGACTTCAGGGTATTTGGGAGTGTCCCCTAACTCTTCTTTCATTTTTGTATTTTAATTAGAAGATGCTAAGTGCAACATATATTTTATCACGTTTTACTGTAAAAAGTTTGTTATCAGAAAATATGAGACAACTAAACAGTGTGCACATAGTTACAAAATCACAGAGTGGTTGAGATTGCAAGGGACCTTTGAGGCTGTCTTGTCCAACCACCTGCTCAGGCAGGGGCACCTGGACCCAGTTGCCCAGGACCACGTCCAGACAGCTTTTGAGTATCTCCACAGATGGAGAGTCCATCCTTATGTTTTCACTAGGTTTGCCTTTTGCGCTGGAAAAGGCCCAAGCGTCTTAGCAGGCAGACAGCTTAAGATGTGACCATTAATGACAAGGACTGGAGTGTTTGGAGTTATCAATAAGAGAATGATGAGTAGAAGTGTGGAGCTGGTTAAGGCTCTGTGTACAGTACCGGAGGGATCCACCCTAGAACACTTCTGTGATGGCATGTTAATACAAACTGACATAAGAGCTGCAAAAATGGTTCCAAGGTTAGGAAACAATGCCTTAAAAGTCTAAATAAACCCAAAACTGGTAGTTTGTCACAGAGGAGATTAGGCAATGACTTCATCAAGTGCATGAAACTATAACATTAACATTCAAAGTACTAGAGGCCTCTTTTACATTACAGATCTTGAGACAGGTCTCAGAGGCCAAGGAGCAAGTACCATAAAAATCATGGTTGGTTGAGACTGGGCTTTTTCTTCTCTCAGTGGCTTTGCCCAAATGCTAAGGCAGGTGACAATTCTAAAATAATTGAAGTTTCTTTAAAAGAATGTATACACAAGAAAATGGATTCCTCCAACCCGGCAAATATGTAATGATGTATATACCGTGACCTAGAGGCATAAGAGGTGCTGCAGTAATCCTAGAATAATCCATTATTCAACTGAATTATGTATAACTAAGATTTTTTAAATTCTTTTCTCAAAATTATACTTTATATGAATTTCCCATCAGCAAAATTGTGTACATTGCTCCAATGAAAGTACAGTGTATTTCATCTGGGCAAATTGTTAACAGGGATGTGTCAAACTAAGGTAATTCTTTAAAAAAATTTATTCAAAGTGTGATTAATATGTCTAGAGTTAATTAACATCTGTAAGAACAAATTATATCCAGTCAGTAGAGAATAGGGTAAAATCCTGACCTACAGTCTGTGTGACTTTTACCATAAATCAAAATGAGGTCATGAACCATTTCACACAGGATCACTGCACAGATAATGCACAAAGCACTAAACTTGAACAGAGATCTAAAACAAAATGAAATTTCACCCTCTGCAATTGTTGTAGCTAGCCAATGGTTATAACATTAAAGACAAATTCCTGTATAACATCTTCCTACTCATCTAAATTCATCAGTACAGACACATCAAAGAGCTGAGCATCCCCTTCCCCATCATCAGCAATAGCACTAGTACACTCTACAGAGCTGAGCCCAGCCTGTTACAGCAAGCCTTTAGGAAGCAAAGTCAGGCTGCCAGCCACTCCCCTCCTTCTTTATCTGATGCTTTGATTCAGCGCTGAAAAGAACTCGGTGCTTTGCTCCATTCATCATAACTATGCCTTCCTGTTCACCATTAACTCCACACCTTTGTGAGGGAGAACATGACCTTGTGTTCTCTGCTGCTTAATCTAAAAACAGAAAAAAGTGGCATTCCTTGCTAGAGGAAAAAAATTATCAAGGATACAGATATCATTAGTAAGATAAGGAGTATATAAAAATAAAGTTAGCCAGTATTTCTAAAAGTTTAATTTGACAAAGTCCAAATCTAATCACCCACATCGAATAAGCACCAGCCATAAAAAGGACTGCCTCCAGCACTGTACGCCTGGGAGTTCCTTCTCTTTTTTTGGTAGTTCTTTTTTTGTGTTAAATGTAGCTTTTGCGACAAAAAAGCTCCTCTGTCACCAAGAAGATCTGATACTTATTTCCCTGCTTTGCAAAGTATGGTTTGTCCTCTGTGTTCTGGCTTGCAGCCATTGTGTGCAATTGGGCTTTGCACACAGATTAAGCAGCATTTGCTAATTTAAGGATTATGTGTGTATCCTAATAACACAGGCTGGAGGGGAAAAAACAAACAAAAACTGTTCAGATTTAAGAATAGATGCTAGAAATACCTACAGAGAGGATAAGAAATTGGAGTCTTGCTCTTTAAAGATCCTTTAAAAGCCATGGATGTTTTTGGCTACATCATTGAAGTAGTGGACCAGTACAATGTGGGACATCCACATTGCCAGTGTGTGACAGACCAGCAGGTTGGTAGAAGCTCAAGAGCATCTGGAAATCTGTCATTATTAACTACATAGAGCTGTTTGAATAACCAGAGAGTAGAATATATTTCTGTTAGTCTCTTGTGCCTAAAATATCTACTAACTGTTCATTTCCCCCGCTATATCACTGTCCTTCCAAAGGTCTGAAGCCACAAGTTGCAGGGATCACCTTGCAGAACTGTCAGTGTTATTTTTGATAATTTTTTTGTTGTTGTTCCAAAAAAAGGAAATTTCTATTTGGGGATTGGGATTGGTTTTATCCTAGATGATTAGCTGTGGGTTAGTCTAGTAATCGATGGGTTTAATAATAGCTCATTTAAGAAGGGCTTCTGGGAAATGCGTTCAAAAATGTTTAATCAAGATAATCTCCTTATGTTAAAAGATGGCATGCAGATGAATGAGTTCGAAATTAAATATTTAAATCTGCTGGCCTGAGGTTGCTTGACAGTTAGATCTTGGTTATCTTGAACTTTTATTGAGTACCCTAAAAATTTTGTATTGGGTACAAGGGTACAGATTATTGTGGTTAATTTCCAACAGAAATGTAAGGGCATAGAATTGAAATGCCCCCAAATGCACTAATTTAAAAATCACTTTAGAACTTAACATTCCGTTTGCTCCCCTTTGTACCAAGCTTTTGGCTAGTGCACAAGTATAAGTCTTGTTGGCACTGGGCCTGATTCAGCTTGATTTCTCTGCAGATTTCCCAGGGGGTTAGAGGTTGCTTATTACACTCATTATGTTAATTTACATGATTAACCTGTTGAAAGTAATCTGATAGGAGGATCTATTTCTACTTTATTCCTTTTAAGTTAATTCAGAATAACTTCTAATCACTTCTTTGTCTTTGAACTTTTTGGTTTATTGGGCTTTCAGAATTAAGGTGAGTTGTTAGGTTCTACTACGTGCTATTGGTGAACTGTGCAAATTAAATACCTCTGCTTCCAAAGCATAAAATATATCTATGGAATAGAAGTCGTCTATAGAACTCAGATAGTAGTTCTTCTATGCTCCCTCAGAATTTGCACATCCTCAAAGGAATTAAATTCACAGCATACCAGAAATATGCAATTTTCTGACAACAGAAGCTTTCATAATGCTTGGAACTCACTGACATATATTGTTATGTGTTAGGAATAACCATGATCTTTAAAGAATTGAGAATTAGTATCCTGTGTCCTGCAATGACTGTTCTCATTTTTAAGACAATTAATGAAGTAAAACCTTTCTCTCAGTGACATCCATTTTCACACACAGTGCCTGACTTACCTTTTGGTTTAGAACACTGCTTTCTTGATCTTCTGCAAAGAAACAATCTCCTTTTTGCCATCTTGCTGTGAAAAGAATTGAATGTGGAAAGAGGTGAATAAAGCTTGATTTCCAAAAGATCTCATTCTCCCTAAAGTGGAGAAATTCAATTCGGGAAGTGTTTTCGTTTTGCCTGGTAGGCAGGTTGTGATCTTTGGATGTGGGGTTTTTTTGAAGAAACCATTAAGAAAGTAACTGTTGGAGAAACCATTGATTTACACAGTAAAATCATTGAAAATCATAAAAATAAAAATGCAGCTCTGAATAACATTCACTCAACAGCAAGACACAGATCTTCCATTTTCATGTCTCCTATGAAAACAGATAAGAAAACTTCATTGTGTCTTTCCTAAAATTAGCCTAGAAACCATATGCATTTCTGATGAGGTATTTTATTGGTGAATCCTCATTTTGTATTATCACGACTTTCACCCAGAGATAGTTTTACTTTCAGTTGTGGATATTTAAACTATTTCCTTTGTGCTAACTGTAGAGGAGCAGTACAATCCAGTAACTCGGGTGCTTAACCAGTATCATGGCATGCTTCCTTATTCTTCTGCAGGGTTATGGAAATGCCTTATGCTTATCAGTGCTGTGCCTTTGGAGCTTGTGAGAACCACCACAGAATCTCCAGCCCATGGAGCAAAGATGAGAATAGCAGCATCGATGACTTCCATAGAAAGGATGCTGGACTGTTACAAATTCAAGGTAACCATCATCTCAGGCTTTTAAGTCTACCCGAAGGCTGTGAGCAACCTGTGATGTTAAATAAATCCAATACTCTTTACAGTCACAGAGGTGGCCTCTCCCTCTCTCTTGCCCATTAATGTTATTTAAGCATTCCTGTGCTTAGAAAACTCATTATTTTAGGTCTGCCATTCAAAAACCTCACTCACTCATGCACTCATCTTTTCATCCAAATAATAGCTATAGTAATGCCGTAAATTAAATCTTCCCTTTAAATGAGAGACAGGGTAGTTCAGCTGGTATGTAACTCCATACAAGAGCAGGCCAGCAAAGATGTAGTTTCTTGCCAGCCTCAGAATGGGACACATCCTTGGCTTACCCACATGCTTCGGGATGAGTCATGGCCAAAGTATGTGGCTACTTTGGCATATCTTTTCATGGAATCATAGAATATGCTGAGTTGGAAGGGACCCACAAGGATCATGAAGTTCAACTCCTGACCCTGCACAGGACAGCCCCAAGAGTCACACCATGTGCATTATCCAAACACTTCTTGAACTCTGTCAGGCTTGGTGCTGTGACCACTTCCCTGGGGATCCTGTTCCAGGGCCCAACCACCCTCTGGGTGAAGAACCTTTTCCTGATATCCAACCTAAGCCTCCCCTGGCTCAGCTTCATGCCATTTCCTTGAGTCCTGTCCCTGATCATGAGAGGAAGAGTTTTGTACCTGCCCCTCTGCTTCCCCTCGTGAGGATGTTGAAGACTCGAATGAGGTCTCCCCTCAGTCTCCTCCAGGCTGAACAAACCGAGTAACCTCAGCTCCTTCTCATACAGCTTCTCCTCCAGACCCTTCATCATCCTCATGGCCCTCCTTTGGACAGTCTCTAATAGATTTATACCTTTCTTATATTGTGGCACCCAAAACTGCCCCCAGCACTCGAGGTGAGGCCGCCCCAGTGCAGAGCAGAGCGGGACAATCCCCTCCCTTGACCGGCTGGCGATGCTGTGCCTGATGCCCCCCAGGACAGGGTTGGCCCTCCTGGCTGCCAGGGCACTGCTGACTCAACTTGCCATAGACCAGGACCCCAGGTCCCTTTCTGCAGGGCTGCTCTCCACATCTCATTCCCCAGCACATAACCAGGGTTGCCAGAGAGTGCATTTGTTCCCTAGGGGACAAGACTACTCTGTTTTTCTTCCCCCTCAGCACTAGGTCTGTTACTTGATCTGTTATGTAGGTGCACAGATACATTTGTACCATCCTGTTGCTGTCTCTGCTCCTGCAAGCCAGTAAGTCTCAGAGTTCAGCAAGAATAGAGCCAAGAATATGTGGTAGAGTCATGACATAAGAAACACAGAAAACTTGATTAATTCTTAGTAGCATGGCACAACAGCAGAACGCATATTTTAAACTCCTTCCTAGGCAGTCATCACACTGCAAATTAGGAAATAGAGAATGTACCTGCAAGTGATTATTTTCAGAGAAGTAAAGATGCCAACTTTTAAAATAATCCCAAGTACAGTAATTCAAAACCAAGTAGGTATATGTCTGCTTCTGCTCACAGTTTGGCAGGAAAAGGGACCAGACCAGGCCTTGCATACCACAGGCATTTTTGCAACTTTTAGTAAAAAATTCTTCCTGAAAATTGCAGTAACAATTCTGGGTGTTTTCTCCCCTACAGATGAACGTGATTTTGAGGACTTTTTTCTTGACTTTGAAGAAGATTTGAAATCTCATCATTCAGTGCAATGCTCGCCTTCTCCAGGTATGAAACTGCCAGACAGCAACCCTAAGAGAGACGCAAAGAGAGACACAATTTTCTTGGACTGTGTAATGACGTGTTATAAGGTAGCCAAAGTACATCTGTCCGTATCCATCACATCACACTTCACCAGGACTCATTAGGAACCTGTTCAAATTTAGCGAGAGGCAACATTTTCAGCTTTTTTCACACGCTGACAAATATCACAGCATTTCTTGAAACTACAAGAGTTGACACTCGCATTGCAGTAGTACTTGCCAGGCACAAAGAGAAACCATAGACTACTTGTGATGAAGGACAAAGACTTACATGCACCAGTAATGCAACATGCATCACACATTTAGCAGCAGGTTATCAAAGTCTCAGATGACTCCAAAGAAAGAACAAATTTCCGGCTCACTTTTTAGACTAAAATTCACTGTTTGGCTGTGCTGAGAATCTGCAAGAAGCATGAACGTTAGTGTCTCAGATAGCACGAGGCTTTTTTGCTTTACCTGGGTTTCCCTTACCCTTTTTATTTTGTCATTTCAGGCCCCTTCAAACCATGTGACCACCTGTTTGGTAGCTGGCTGATCAGAATTGGAGTGTGGACCATAGTGGGTTTGACCTTTATTTGCAATGCACTGGTGTCTGCTACAGTTTTCAGATCTCCGTTGTATATGTCCTCCATAAAACTTCTGATTGGTTTAATAGCTGTTGTAAACGCCCTGATGGGTCTGGCCAGCGGAGTGCTGGCTAGCGTGGATGCGTCCACTTTCGGTAGCTTTGCTCGGTACGGAGCACAGTGGGAAAGTGGCATTGGTTGCCAAATAACAGGCCTCCTCTCCATTTTTGCTTCAGAGGCTTCCATATTCCTCCTTACCCTAGCTGCACTCGAACGTGCATTCTCTGTAAAGCATGCTGCAAAGTTTGAAACAAAATCCTCCATGGCTAGTGTAAAATTTGCCGTTTCCTTTTGCTTTATGCTGGCACTAATCATTGCAGTGATACCCCTCCTCACTGGAAGTGAGTATGGGGTTTCTCCGCTTTGTTTGCCGCTCCCGTTTGGAGAGTCCACTGCTATGGGCTACATGGTAGCACTGGTACTGCTGAACTCTCTTTGTTTTCTGGTAATGACTGTTGCTTATACAAAGCTCTACTGTAGTTTGGAAAAGGGAGAACTAGACAACATTTGGGATTGCTCTATGGTCAAACATATAGCCCTGCTACTTTTTACTAATTGCATTCTTTATTGCCCTGTGGCCTTCTTATCTTTTTCCTCCTTACTAAACCTCACTTTTATCAGCCCAGAAGTGATTAAGTCAATACTTCTAGTGATTGTCCCACTGCCAGCATGTCTAAACCCACTGCTGTATATACTTTTCAATCCACATTTTAAGGAGGATTTGGGAAGTCTGCGAAAGCAAACTTTGATATGGAGGAGATCAAAACATGCTAGTCTGATCTCTGTGAATTCAGAAGACATAGAAAAACAATCTTGTGACTCAACGCAAGCATTGGTAACCTTCACGAGTGCCAGCATATCATATGATATGCCCACCAGCAGTTCACTAGTGCCACCATCCTATCCAATGACAGAAGGCTGCAATCTTTCGTCGGTCGCATTTGTTCCCTGTCGCTAGTTGCAGTAGTAGGACAGAAAATATCTCTGTTTACAAAAGTTTTAATCCCAAAAGCAAGTGTGGATGTCTGCATATGAGCTTAGAGAGTGCCTCTAAATTATTGTGACACGCATCAGAAAACAGACAATGACAAAACTTGAGGCAGGCTGAAAATCCAATACTTGACCCTGCTCAGCCTACTCCCGAAATGCTGGGATGAAGAGAGGAAATGAAAGCTGCTGAAGTTTGTGCAGTCATATCAGCTGCTCTCTTTTAAAGTAGCACTAATCGGAAAGGGCATCAGTTGGTCTAGAGCAAAAATAGCATATTAAATTTGTAGCGTTTTTTCAAAGCATCACCTGATGTTTTCAGGGGTTGGGTTATTTTTTTCCCTGTTTGTTGCAATTTGGTTTTAATAATAGTTTTTCGGTGCCATGATTGTTTTTATAAGCATCTGTGTATGGCCTTTGTTCAGCAAGGTGTCTAAACAGAAGAGTAATCCTGTTCAAGTCCTAAAGGTTTCTGCAGAATACCCTTTGATGAAGTTCTATGTTTGATAAAGCTGATTAAATGGTTTAACTGGCATTGGGTTTGGATTTGGAAGTCATCTAAGTTGACAAAGCATTTCTAATTGTCAGCGAAAGCTAAAAAATTAACATGATGTGAAAGAAGTTAATCAAAATCCTGTTAAGCATTTAAAATGTAATTGTAAATGGCAAGGCGTTGTCACACGGGTATTTTTCTGATGAGGTTCTGCACAGTTTGGTCCTGAATTGCTTTCATGCCAGTAGAATTACTCCCAGAATTACTGATGAAAAAATTGGCATGCTGAGAACTTCTAAAGGACACCAAAGGCACTCCAACAGAAACATTTGTTCAAGGTAATTTGTCTAGGAACAAAAACTGTAGTCCTGCTCATATCATATCTCTGTCTCGTGAAACAGTGATTCTAGAAAGCTGCTAGCCACGAGTCAGTCAGGGTCTTTTTGGATAAGGATAGCCAGTATCCTTAGCTAAGGCAATATCAAATTGGAGTGAAGAGGTTGTGTGACCTGTGTCCTTAGCACTGATGCAAGCACCCCTGGGATATTTCAAACACTTATTGCATTCACATGCTGTAGAGAACATTGCGAAATTGAAAAGGATATGAATATCCTAAATTTAAAGGAACTTAAGAAATAAGTGATTTGATCACGGTTTATAAGTAGCTGCTTCTGGGATACAGAAGTTTGAAGGCAGAGGACTACTCATCTGAAAGGAGAAGAATCTGGTAAGGTCAACTGGAAATTGACATTAGGGATATGCAGCATAGAAATAAAGGTGCAAATGGTCGATAGAGATGGTCATTAGCTAGTGAAATTATCTGTCACCAAAAATTTCTAAATTAATATTGGATATATTGCCAAAAAAGATACTGGAGCAGCTGTTGAAATTCAGGGACTTCTGATGGCTTTAATTTAGGAAAAGGCTTGATTAGATTATCAGAGTTCTCTGACTTCAAATCTGTTAATGCCTTGCTGAATCAAGGCATGTATGTTTACACATCAGAAGCATCCCAGTTAGAAAGAAGAGACTTCACATCCTTGCCAACTCTACTGTTAAAATATCTCAGACAACAGAGCCAACTAGAATATAATTCTTTGACCTTGTCCAAGCCATCAGGGGATATTCCAGTATTCTTTTCTCAGAGCTGGCACCTTTTGCTTAAGTAAGCTGATCATGTAAGACAGAAGAATGCACAAATTTACCTTTTGTTGTTGTTGTTAGAAAGCACTCCCTGAGGAGTAACATTTAATAGCCCAGTACTCACTGCTCAGTTAATGGCCACTCAGCCTCCAGGTGAATGAGACTAATTTTTTAGCATTGCAAAGGTTAGGCTAGACCCAGCAATTAAGGTAATCAGTTACAGATGATCTTCGTGGTTCATCTGTTCCTGTATATAAAACTTCCCGGGACTCCAAGGATGGATTTTCACAATGAAGAATTTGTTGCCAACAATGCACATGCCTTGATTTTCTTGTCCATTCACACTGGTGTATTTTTAGTTTTGCAGTTACAGATGGCATCAGTTGACTTTGGCTGACATGTTCATCCTTCAGGGAAAAAAAATGAACCAGTTCTGAAATTATGTATGATAAAGTCAGCTGGGTACTTATCTTAATCCTTTATCTGTTGTGGCTTTTGAAGCAGTGCAGCACACAGCTGCAGAAACGATGCCTGAAACCACTTTGGATTAAACAGAGGATCAGTCAACCATTGCACAATACCTATTACCATGTTTACTTAGCTTTAATTTAACTAGGGTCCATCTGTGCTGCTCTGCTTAATGTCAGTGAGGTTCCTTTCAGCTTGCTATATTTAAGGAGTTTGTAAAGAAATTTGAGAAGCAAAATAATGGTATAATTCTAAAGACTAGTTAAAGAAAGCTTCTTTTATCAGAACTTTTTTAGCTTGCAGAAGGTCCTAAAGGCTTTGTGTCTTATTTTTATAAGCATGTTTGAAATATTTTGATCAGATATTTTAAACTTGAAATTGTTAAAATTCATTTAATAGATTTTTAAAGTAAAATGTGTAAATATAGAACTGTATTTATTATTACAGTGAAATGCAACTACAGTAAAGGACATGAGATTAAGCCCTGTACAGTTTCTTATTGATATGTGCTATATTTTCTGCTCATATATGTTACTAAATTCATTATCTGTAAATAATATAATGTAAATGTGTAGTGATTGTAAATAGGTGACATGCTTTCTTTTCTATCAGTGTTCTGAACATATGAAAGTTGTAATAAAATGTGACTACACAGTAAAGAGCATTTAATCTTGACCTAACACCTCACAAAATGGTGTGCACTCTCAATTAATCCTTCCTGAGTTATTGTAATACTTACACCAACCTCCCTAGGTGTCTGAAATTCCTGACAAAGTACAAGTTACAGGTTGTGTGCTGTGAGAAAAAAAAAAAGAATAATACTGTTTCATTTCAACACATACTAAATCTTTCACCGAAACTTCACTCTCAGAGCCTTGTGAACAGATCCTGCTCCCTGTGCACGCTGCCGTGCCTTGCTGATGACCTCTCACAATTGCCACAGGTGAGACCAGCACCTCCAGCTGTGTGGCAAGGGTGTGCATCAGGTCAGGCACAAGTTACCCACAACCTTCAGACCGTACACATGAGAGGTGCAATTCAACTGCACTAGGCTGCTGCTTCTAATAACACAGCAAATTCTCTCACATCCTTCCTCATTTTCTGTCCAACCCCTAATCTGGCAGGTGAAGCATGTGAGGGGATAACCAAAGAGCTGGCAAAGTTCATCTGATACGTGGCAGAGAGGCAGTAGCACCATCAGGTTTGAAATGGATGGAGGTGCTAAGGGCAAATGAAGGGTTTGGCTTAAAAGACAGGATTTGGCAAGAGCCAGGTTGCTCAGGCTGCACCAGAACTTCCAGCTCAATTGAATTAAAGGCAGGCAGCAGCTAAGCACAGCCGTGTCATTCTCTAGGCAGCAGGGAGAGGTGAAACAGTGCACGCATTCTTGTTGAGAGGGACTGCAGCACAGGACAGTTACATGTGCTTGGTTTTTCAGAGATGGTGATTGTAAGTCATTTCTATGAAGTACTTGAAAGACAGAGGAAAAATACCAATGAAGCAAAAACTCTCAGGAAGCAATTGTTTAGTCAGGGCTTCATATGGCAAGTAACAAATTACAAAGATTTTTAAAAAAGGAAGTAAAATTGTCCTATAGGTAAATGGATTTTAGCAAGGAACATGCAGCTTCTCAGGGTAGATAAGGAGGCTAGTTTGGGGAAGGTCATTTCAGCCAGAAGGGCCGGCCTGTGGAGAATAAGTAAGTTTGTTGGGTGAGTTTTAGAATAGTCTTACTGAGATAGGACAGGACCAGCAGAGAACAGGAATAAGAAAGTCATTCATTATCTTTAGGAGGAAAAAAACAGAAGCATGACAAAGAGCATGGGGGAGTGCATAACTCAGGGAGGACAGAGGGCTTCAAGAGACAGGATGCAAATGGGTTGAGTTTTATGAGATATTAAGAAGCACGATGGAGTTTTGTGAAGGATGGAGAGCTCAAAGCAGATACAAAAAGATGGAAGCATTGTGATGGCTGAGGACATTGAAATGGTGAGAAAACAAGCAGTATTAGAGCCAGGAACCATAAGGAAGAAGAATGAAATTGTGTTATTTTAGGAGGAAAATGCTACAGCTTGAATAATGAAGGGAAAAAGAATACCTACAAAGGAAGAATGAGCTGATTGATGGAAGCCTCGATGCAGAAGGGAAAAACAGGCACCAAGCTTATACATCTTGATACATGGAAGAAAGACTTTTATTAATTTATGTACCAAATAGTGAGCAGTGGTGCCTGAGGTCACAACTTCAGTGTTCTGGGCAATGTGCTATCACACGTGCATAGGGGACTTCTCCCTGAAAGCACTCGTGCCACAGACCTGTAGTGTTCTCTGCAGTAACAACTGAAGGAGAGTTTGCTGCAGGCTCACGCAATGGGTTATTCAGGGAGAGCAGACAGAGCATGCCACTACTCTGGCTCACTAGATACGTTACTGAGTTTTATTTGGGAATTCAGTCCTCAGAGAAGTTTCAGATAGCCAAGAAAAAAGAGCTAGTCAGAGATGCAGTGAAAGCCATAAAGAACATGGGATCACCTGTAAAATAATGGACGGGGATAAAGGCCAAGCCTTAGCAGACACCAGCAGAGAAGCACAGAGAATGACACCACACAAGCAGTGCTGTACCCGGTGGGTGTGCAGCTTCAGTCTCCACCCCTAAAAGAGGGGAGAACATCCCTGACTAATCTGGTGGCCATAAATGATCTCAAGTGGAGACCAGCCACCTGTGCAGTCCTTGCTGTTGCTGCTGCTCCGTATTTGCTTCCTGTCTCCGTGACCTACCTACACTAGACAGCGGTGACCTGTACAGACTAGACAGTGAGAAAGCTGCTACCGTATAAAGTATCAAACTATCTCCTGTCCAAATCATCTGTAAAAGGAATTTCAGCTTAACAGGGGCACCACTTATTTCCTCTGACTGTTGTATGAAATACAATAGTATCATAATCAGACATTTCTCTGTCATCAGTTTAGGTTGCTGTATGAAAGTTAAGGTGCTGAAAATTTCATTGATCAATCACTTAAGAAGGGCTCAAATAATTTAAAAATGTAGCAAAAGTAATGTCTTCCTTAGGAAGACACTGGAAGACAAGGAAGTGGAGGCAGTGGAGTAAGAACATGGATACAAAAAGCTAACAATATAAAAACAAGTAGGATCACAAGAGCAGCAGCAAGAGTGTCAGAAAATTCTTTCCAGATCCATGAAGCACAGTAATTGTGCAGATGCTCCAGAAGACAGCTCTCAAACTCCAGGAGAGAGTTGTACTGCTTCCACTAGCAAGGGAGGGACCGGTATCTCCACCAGCCATAATAAGCACTTCATGTTCTCACTGACATGTGCCAAACAAGGGACTGGTCTGTCCTTCTGCAACAATGTTATTGTAAAAAATAATGTGAAGCTAAGCTTAGAAAATTGATGGAACTCTTTATATGGCTTTGCTTGAACAGAATCCCAGCTACATGAGATTAGAAATTCTAAAGAAAAATGCAAATTTACCCATGCTAATAAGTAAAGCAGAAGAGATTCCATGTGTTATACCCAACCCTTGCAAGTATACTGGAAAGAAAAGGCAGTATCAACATTAAGAACATCTTGTTCATATAATGAGAATCACAGACTTGTGCTCCAGTCACTCTGGAGACATAGGAAACATGAGTATGTTCTCTCCATAAAAAAATTTGTTGTGGCATTGTCAAAATTATCTAAAGATCCAATCTCAGTCATAAGAAAATAAAAACATTAAGAATATTCCTCTTGAGAGCTGGCCCACAGCCAGGATTTTTAAAAAACTTAGTCACAGACAAAGAGTCCACTCAAAATCCCTATTTCATTTTTTCACAGGTGGCAACACTTCCACTTGTCAAGTAAAAAATATGCTTTGTTTACAAGAGAAAAACTGTCCATCTGTGAATCTAAATACTTCCACTAAGTTTTATGCATGCACATGCCAGAGTCTTCTGCAGTCAGCCTTGAAGGTCTCAGGACTCCAAAACTAATTCTTGAAGGAAGTTTCAAACATCTCCTGCATCTGGTGTCATTCTCTATATGCAATCACTGTTTTGACAGGTGTCTGCAGTTACTCATTTGGTTCCATGCATAACAACAGCTTCTCAGGACTATCTATAGAGGTCACTGCAGTTATTATCAGCATTTCCCATTTATGAACTAACCTATTCCTGGAGGAAAGAGTTCTCCCAGCCTTCTAAGAAAAAAGTTATAGGGGAGATTGTTCTACTCAAAACAGGTGTTTCATCTCCCATAGGAAGTATCAGAGCCTTCTGGGAAGTTCTTCTAGGCCTCTTTTCTGGTTGACTATGAAAATGAACTGCAGAGAGGTTGGTGTGGCCAGAGAACGAATTCTAGAATATGAAATCACTGCATCAGTGTGAGACACTGAAATGCTAATGGTGAAAGGCTCAAACAATTGGCCATTTGCAAAAGTAGTGGGTGCTTTGCTGACACCGACATGCAAGGGAACAGCCCAGGTGCAGAGGGAGTGCACACCCTCCACCAGAGGCTACAAACAGCGTTTTGAGCCAGATGGGAAGAGGCCTATGAGAAGCAGATCCTGGGAGATGGGATAGTGTTTTTTATCATGCCAATGTCCTACATTACATAGCTGGCTCAGGTGTGAAACTTCCCTCTGAGGGAGATAATGGGACATTCACAGGTAGGTCTGAAGGTTCATTCCTTGTGATGGGGCATAATTGGCTCGATTGTGCTGATGTGAGAGGCAGCTGTCATGTCTTAGAAGGTGTCATAAGCCATCAAAGACCCCTAAGGTGCCACGTGATCCCCAGTGTTGCATCAGACAGTGTCAAAGTCTTCCCCCCAGGGGAGGTACCTGGGCGTGTCCACTGAGCCTGAGTGTATGTTAACACATCGGCCTTTGTGTTTCACGGGCTGCCCCCACCCCTAGCAGATCAAGACTGCCACCATCACTTCAACCAACAGATGTCTAAATTGCAACGATCAAGTCTCATCGCTGCATCTAAGGATGGTGACTGTATACCTTTCTCCCTCCTTTTTCTTCCTCTCTACTTTCTCTCTCTTTCTTCTCCTAACTTCTTCTTCTCAAAATATATTGTAAACCAGACTAAAAAATTCTAGTCAATGCTTTAGTAAGTGCCTTGTTTTATCTGGGTAAGTTAAAGGTGGTTACCTTTAAGTTTGCGAAGCTGAAGTTTGTGAAGTTCCTTACTTCGTCTGGATTTTGTTTTAAAATGTGACAAATACCTTAGTCTACCTTAATGTTCTAAAGTTTGCAAGCAAATGCTTGTTGTTGAACCTCCTGAGAATTTTGTTGTTTCTCCTGTGCACCATCCAGAGTGAACCAAACAACGTTCCCATAAACCCGTGGAGTGGATTGGGACATAATATTTTAATGTGTGAAGTGGGAAAACAGTTTCCTGACATGACTGAATGCCTTACTCTGAATGCAAAGTATGAGGAGTTTTGTTTTATTTGATATATATTTGTCCCAGTATACGGATAATCCTCCAAATTGTTGGAATTTCCCATGGGTTTTTTGTTAGGGGGGTTTTGTTGGGGTTTGTGTTTTTTCTGGGCTTTTTGGTAGGTTTGGACAAAAGGACCTCTTCTGGAAAAGCTTCTACTCCCCTGGATATCCAGTCCTGCTCAACCTGGCCACCCAGGTGGGCTTCCCCATCCTCGTCTGGAGGACTTGGAGAGCTGAAGACACCAAGTCCTAAGACATTGAAGAATATGCCTCTAAGGGTCAATGGCATTCTTGCTGAGCTGAAATAAGGCAATAAAGCACACGGGATGGAAGCTAGGAACACCGACAGCAGAGTTTGGCATGTGTTCATTATCACAAAGACAAGGAGGCAATGTGCTCTGTCAGAGAAAAATACCCTTTCACTTGGCAGGGAGGTAAAGTCAGGGCAGACTGGAAACCCTGTAGGATCACCATGGGCCAGAAAGCTTGTGCAATTACCTTAGAAAAATAGAGACTGCATATCAGAAAAAACATTCTTTTGGAGTTTTCTTCAGAAAAAGTGCCCCAGCTCTCCAGCCCAAGCTCTCGTGTAGGAGGCTTTTGTCTGTGCAGTGAGTGGTGCCAAAATATCTGCCTCAGGAAATGCTACCTCTGGAACTGAAAGCAGCCTCCCTGGCTTCCTGAAAAAAGCCACTTTGCAACTGAAAGTCATGAGCCCTCCTTGCTCTAGGCTTAGAAGTACCACAAGCAAAGCATTTAACACAAGTTTGCCCATCTCTAAGACAGCAAACATAGAGAAGTTGTCTATAAATTGAGTTTCTTTCTGTGGGAAGAAAAACACAAGACAACCTTTGAAGATGCTGGAGCAAAAGCACTTAAAAAAATCTCATACTCATCAAGTTCCTCGTTCAAAGAAGCAGCAAAAGAAATCAAAATGACAGTGGGCAAACTGCGTATGGCCCCATGTGCTGGACACAGGGGAGGATTGTAACAATGCCTTTTGTTGGTGTTACAGAAATGGCAGAAAACAAACAAAACAATAAATAATTGTGTTTTATTGGGTTCATCAAGTGTTAAGTTTGGTGAACTGACAGACTATTCAAAATTCAAATAGCTTTACTCTTCTCTTCACTCCACTTAAATAGGAATAAGTAATACTAGCTTGGACAGAAGTTAAATACAGGTCAAAGTAAAATACGAGCATTTATAATTTAGTTTCTATCCCTGAATACTGCTTTTCTAGCTACAAAAACTGATAGGCTTTCCCTTGAAAAACATTATCTCTCCTTTTCCCATTCTCTTGACACTATTCTTTACACAAGGCTGTGGGTGTACGTAGGTCTTTCCAGGTCTTTAAGCAATTTCCCCCCACCCCCCAGAGAATTTTACAACAGTAAGAAATCCATTTTGTGAGCCATAGGTGAACTGTTCTCAGTATCAATTTCTCTCTACTTTTATTATTATCTGTGTTAGGAGAGCACTTTGGAGCTTTGGTCTCAGACCAGAATCTGACTGCTCTAAGCACTGCAAAAACACAAAAAGAAAAAGCCTAGTTGGAAGCCATCAGAGCTATATCCTGAGCACAAGCGAGCATAAAGAGAAGGGAGAAAAATGGGTAAAGAAGCCCACAGACCTTTGCAGTGTAGAATTCAGAAGCTTTCCGAGGACCTTCTTCACTTCAGTGGATTTCAGCAAGTGTTTATTCCCATACCAAATACTGCTGTTTGCACAGTGGAATTTCTCACGTTTGTAGGCAGTGAACTACAGTATAGTCCTAAATACTGTTGCTTTATGGTAGAGTGAAGCATTTCTCTTCAATCTGGGACCTCATAAATAAAACATTAGGTCTGATTTTTAATTTTTTTTAAAAAATAAATTACAAACAATAGAGCTATTGTCCACTTAGTGCCATTCTTACACCAAGAGCCTTTCATAATGACAGCAGCATCTTAAAAGTGCTTTTGATCTATGAAGGATCAAATATCTTTGTTTCCTATTAACATAGCTCTCTTTCCCAATAGAGCACAGAGCATTTCTGATAATGGCACTCCTATTACGATAATTAGAAAAAGATTGTTCAGCTCTATTTCCCCCTTAGAGCTCCCTGGCAAATTTCTCCTTTCGTGTCATTCAGATTTTCTACCCCAAATACCTCTGTCATAAGGAAAAAATTTTAAAGTTTCACATTTTATGGCTCAGAAGTTTAGGCTGCCAATATGATGTTAACCAGCCATTAAAAGATTCAGAAGAAGGACCCGGACTAAAAAGTAAGCCTTCACCTTTTAAAAATAATGTATTTTTTAAATGTGAGCGAGATTTTCAATAAATGTCATAGATCGTTTAATAAGGTAGCAGAAATGTGCCCTGGCTTTATTTGCAAGGGAGACATAAGAAAACACTCCAGGAAAAGCTTGCCCCAAGGGATTTGAGGGTGTAGTATGACCAGAAGCAGAATTCGCAGGACAGATGACAGACAGAGGGAGACACTTGCTAAGAGAGTATTCCCAGACATCCTACTGGAAGCTTAGGTTTCTTACTTTGTCTTGCCCTGCAATACTCAGCCTTTTGCCTCTTCCATCAGGGATGTAGCTCTGAGGTCGCAGGCCGTCAGGGCTGGATGGAGAAAGTTAGCCTTTTTTTGCCAGGCACTTAGTGCCACCAGGTGCCCAAGTGTGCCTCACTGCCGCTGGGAAACACTCACTTTCCTTTTCAGTTTCTGATTCAGCGAGTCCTCCCTTTTCTGAAAGGCTCGGAGGGACAGTTTGAGAAAACTCCCCGTGCAAATTTGAGGAATTCTGGGAGAAGGCACACTCCCAGCCTCTCCTGCCTTGGTGGTGGTGGAGATGGACAAAAGGCTGGCAATGGGAGCCCTTCAGCTTCAATGGTTTTCCAGTCTGAAACAGAGCATCCTTCATCAGCAAGATGGTTTCAAGTCACAGCAAAACCTTTTACATGCAGAAGGGAGAAAAATCAAAGAATAGATCAACTGATAAACTGATCAAAGGGCTCCAGCATTATAAGAGAAAAGGATCGCATCAGCAGCATGAAGAAAATTACATCAGGAAAGTCAGAGGCACAGAAAACAGACCCCAACCAAGCAGGTCTGGGAAAGCAGTGGCTAAGAAATCATGTGCAGAGGACTCCCATGTCCATACAGAAGAATGGTCAGGAAATCAAGGAAACTAAAAGTGTATTGGCACATTATTCATATCTGTGTATTTATTATTCTATAAAAGGCACATATTCCTCTTTTCTTCAGCTATCTAAAAAGGTAAGCTTTAAATCCAGAGTGTTTGGATTAAGATAGGACAGGGATGTCCTGAATCTATTGATGTGTTACAGTTCACGATTGCAAAATCAGACAGCAGGTGGGACATTAGACAGTGTGTTGGAGAAGCCAAGGAGATGATCAATACTGCAGCTGACTTTGAGAGCCCACGTGCACAACTTAAATACTGGCAGCCCAGCAAGTGTGCAGGTGGGCAAATTACAGTAAGGATGTATGACCAGAGACTTATACATTCCTCAAAAGCAGAAATGTCCTAGAAAGTATCTCAATCTGCACATATTTGACTGCTCAGTCAAATTGGAATCTTATTGCCATCACCACCACTATAGGCCTATAGTTTCTATAGGCCTTACAGAAGAATAATAATTTTATTAGGAAAGCATCCCTTCTTTCACCCTGTATAACTGTTTATATACTTGTTCTTTTATCCCTACAGTCCTGGGAAGGTTGACATGTCATGCTAGCTCAGAGGAAAAGAGATGTGAGCTGCACTGGAGAGCTTCAGCTGAAAGAGCACTCGGGCAGTGCCAGTGGGCCAGCTGCTGCCTCCAGGAAAAGGCATCAAGACCCCATCTTCAGCACTTTGGGCACTCAGGACTTCGAGGATCCCAGTTCCATCCAGCAAAAAGCCAGGAGGCTTCAGTCAGTGTGCTTGGTTCTGTGAACTCCTCTGGCTCCAGAGTCCCAGCACACAACCTGCCACCTGCCTCTAGACACAGTGGCTACTTCTGTACTGTGAATTAAACTGTCTGGGGATGTTGTCTGCCCTCAAAGCATTATCCAGGTCTACACACCCTCACTCCAATCCTTCTTTCCCCCAAAATATGATGGTCTTGTCCATAAACAATCTCAGGAACAGTGTCTGATCTACACATTAATTCACCAAACAGAACTGGGACAGATGCTGTATGGCCCAAAACCATGCCAGGGAGCCTGCTAACAGCAGGTTGAACTATTAGCCTCAACTTAAGTCTGTATCTTGCCCAATCCCATTAATACAGCCGATGTTTCTGGGGTTTCTGGCACAAATCCAGTGGTTCGGAGGGATAGAGTCCAGGGTATAGGCTTAGTATCCTATCAGTCTGTCCAGCAGAACCGGATGCAGGATATCCAAGGCAACTGGGTGTATTTCTTGACTTGGCTTAGAGACTTTCCAGCCCACTACATTGTCCAGTTGCCTGCAGTCTAGGAAACACAAAACCCAGTGTTGGATAAAGCCCAGTAGCCAGCCTTATCAGTGGGTGCTTTGTGACTGGATCAAGGCTTCTTGACTCCAGGTGTCTATGGATGATTCTCTATGCAGCCATTTCTACATATTACAGCTTAGAACTTCCACTACATCAAAAATCAGTGCTCAATACACAGAGTGAGCTCAGGTCCTGGCATTGTACCTGCATGTTCTCTGCCTCTCTAAGTGCTAGTTGAGAAGGCCAGGCTGAAACAGTTTTCATTGCTTCATTTCCACAAAAGCTTTTCATTACCTAAAGCCTCTGGACTGCTTAGTAGAATTAGGCAGGAAAAAAGGCAGAAAGACACACAAAAATAATAATCAAGCCTAACCTTTGATCTCAGTTCATCTGATAAAAGCACTGGCACAAGGCTTTCAAAAATAACTCAATATAGAACTCTGGAAGGATTATGCTGAACAAGTGATAAAAGAACTTTTGTGTTAAAGCATAAATGTTTTATGTTCATTGGCATTTTACAGACCCTGACCCTCTCATGTGCTGATTTCAGACAAAAAACATTTACTTTTTGCCTCCCAGATGAATTCCACTGGTCATTTTCCTGTCCCCCATCATGTAATTATAAATCCACTTACATTATATACGGTGTGGTATCTTTCTCTCTCCACAGTAATCTCCAGACCATCCATCAGATTATGCTGAGGTTTTACAGCCAGAAAACACGTGGGAGAAGGACTTCCTACTTACAGAGGCAAAACTACTCCACTGAGCTGGTGCACAAGCACCACATTTCCTTGGCATTTCTCAGCTGAAGCAAACAGATGCACTCTAAAACCAAGTTCTTTGCAGTCTGAACAGGATTGTTACCCATAATTCAGTCTTTGGCTTTACCCAAGTCTCCTTCATTTGGCTTCTGACAACACAGCACTGTAGTATGCATCTGTTACAGGACTTGGTCTTGCTATACACCATCTCCTGCATCCATCATTAAACCCTCAGCACAGACTGCATGGCTGTCTTTAGGCATAGCCTCAGCTATCTTAAGACTTTTGTAATTATAATTTTTTTAACCATGGAGTTTGTCCTCTGGGTAGAGATTTCTAGTTGATCGTCCCGCAATCACTTTAGAAATTATGGTATCACACTTGTAATTGCAGCATTTGGAGCCACTGCCCTTTTGAAAGCACGCTTCAGTCTTCTTGGTCTATGTAAGGTGATGTAAGGAATGTACTGCCACTCTTTCCTGCTGTCCCAACAAGAGTTTTCAGACAAAGTTTGACTTTTCTTGACTTGACTGTATAGAGGTTTGAACAGTGCAGCTCATGGTGTTAATCTTCCTACTGAAATCTATCTAATCTCTCCTGGCAGAGAAAGGTGCCTTAAGATCTCTTCTAGAAGAGAAATGAAGTTCACAGAATGTTTCAAAGTCCTGACTTTGGCTGGGGTAGGGTTAATTTTCTTCCTAGTAGCTGGTATGGTGTTGTGTTTTGGATGTAGCATGAGAATAATGTTGATAACACACTGGTGTTTTGGTTGTTGCCAGGTAATGCTTACACAAAGTCAAGGACTTTTCAGCTTCTCCTGGTCAGCCAGGGCAGCTGACCCAAAATGGCCAAATGGATATTCCAGACCACATGGTGTCATGCTGAACAATAAAACTGTAACTGGTCAGAATGGGGGGATCCCTGCTCGGGGACGGGCTGGGCATCAATCAGTGGGTGATGAGCAACTGCATTGTACCTCACTTGGGAGTTTGGGTGGGGGGCTATGGGGGGAGTGGGTTATTTCTCTTCTTGTTTTCTCCCTTTTAACTTTGTCATTGTTATTGTTAGCATACGACATTTTATTTCGATTATTAAAGTTAATTTTTTCTTAAACTGTTCTTACACCAACTCATGGGTTTTACCTTCTTCCTGATTCTCCTCCCCTTTACACCAGGGAGGGAGGGTGTGTGACTGAGCAGTTGTGTGGTCTTGAGTTGCTGGCTGGTGTTAAACCACAACAGTCCTTTTTTTTTTTGTGCCCGACATGGGGCAATGAAGGGTTGAGATAACAACAAATGTGATTAGAATGTGTTAGAACAAACCTGTTATAAACATGCATTATTAATAGTCACTGATCACAATGTTGATTTACTTGCTCTCAGAGCTGTTGCGCTCGTTATCTGAGTTGCATCATGTTGTACTTTAATGCTGGCTTATGATATGGTTGTGAAACTAATCTGTTATTTGTACTCAGCACTGCTGTCATCTTCATACTTTGTGAGCCATCTCTTGGAAACTATTCATAATGATATCTTTTACCTTTTCTCCTCAGGAGATCCAATCCATGGGACAGACACCTCCATTCATCTTTGTCTTCTCCTCCAGGCTAATTACTACAGCTCTTGCAAATTTCAAATATCCTTGGGATCTTCAAACCCGCATGGTTTTATTGCTGTGTCTTCTGACTGTGTTCCAGGTCTTGCTGAACAACTATTTAAGAAAACCACCCAGGGATCTGCGCTGAGATTGGACAGCTCTGGGTGGATGGGTGTGTGAGATACTATGGACAAGTGCCTAGGACAGTGGGTACCTCCAGTGTTTTGGAACTCCCCTCTGAACAAGTGCAGGATCCAGAAAAACTAGGAAATTATTTGGAGAAAGATGCCATCAGCCTGGCAATTCCAGAGCGACACAAATCACTGCAACGTGCTGGGTCCTGGCCCAGGCCTACTGAGCCCTGTTCAGCACTATTCAGGATCCTCAAGGGAAAAGAATNAAGATGCCATCAGCCTGGCAATTCCAGAGCGACACAAATCACTGCAACGTGCTGGGTCCTGGCCCAGGCCTACTGAGCCCTGTTCAGCACTATTCAGGATCCTCAAGGGAAAAGAATCTCCCTGGATTTGATGACAAAGCGACAGGCACAGCAGCTACTCCACCCCTGGCCCCAGGCCCCGCGGCTGAACCAGAGCAGCAGCCCCTGCCGGTATCAGTCACCCCTTTTCACCAGAAGAAATGGACACGAGAGAGCTTGTTTAGTAAAGGAGAACAAAGCAGGGCCATCACAAGAACAGGAGGAAGAGGCAGAACGGGTGATCACCTGATTGCCCCAATGCTGAGTAACAGGGCTAGTAGTATGGAATTAGAGGATAGGGAAACCAAGCAGCTGGGATCACCTTCCAAGCTCTGGAACACCTGGAGTACATTGATGATGTCATCATGTGGAGCACTAAGCAGCGGAATCTTTTGAGAAAGGAAAGAAAATACTAAAAACTATTATTAAACTTTTCTTATCTCAACCCATGGATGTTACCTTCATTCCCATTTTTCTCCCCAACCCAATGGGAAAGGGAGCAGTATTAGCAAGTGGCTGTGTAGCACTTGGTTGCTGACTGGGGTTAAACCACAACACAGAGGGAGAAGAAAGCCTCAGGAGGGAAAGGTGAGAGCTGATGTGATTACAGAAAGTAGGTGCTGAAACAATATGGGCTATTTCCACATCACATAAAATCACAACTAAAACTTCCTCATGGAAGCTAGTAGAAGCAGTTCTTCTGTCTTCCTATTTGTGCTGTATTAACTCTAGTCAATACAAGCAAAAATATCACTGCCCTCAAGACTCATTCTTAAAAAGTTCCCCAACCGCCTTTCCTCAGCCACAGAGTTCTCTCAAACTGACCAGATAACCTAACTCCAAGGGTCGCAAATGAGAGCCAGATTGACAACTGCCATGAAAATAAAGAGAGAAATCAATGAGGATTATTATCTCAAAGAGCAGTTCCTCACAGATCACCTGTGGCCATCACATGCTGTGGCAGCAGTGAGAAATCAAAAATCATTACCTTTTCCAAAGACACAGAGTTTTTCCCAGCTCAGACTCTTTGAAGCAAGTCACTTATAGAACATCATCACTGTGTTTTCTGTGCTGTTTTCTGCTAGATCAGGCCCTCCTGACTGCACTGAAAGGCTACTTCCCATTTAATCTTTGTCAACATTTTACTGAGCCATGATACGGTCACTGCTGCCAGTACCCCAGGTGCAGCAGTGCAAACTTTATGGCGGCATTTTATGCTCCCATTAACAGAGAACAAACAGACACATTGATAATGCATTGCTAACAGCTTTACAAGGTTTAAGTTTCAGTTACGGGCCATACTCTGCTTTATTATCTGCTACTCTGGTAGGACAATAACAAATACTTGCATGCAATAAAAAAGAAAAGTAGCAGTTAACGTTTATATCCACTTTTAAGCCAAATTTTGATCTCGGTCTCCTTGCAAACACTAAGCCACCTTACAGATAAGGATAAGCTTAAGGATAAACAGACACTCCTGCTCTGTTCTGAAAAACAAACCTTTTCTGCTCTGCCTCCTTTCTGACCGCTCCCTAAAATCAATGGTAGGATGCTTCCCAGTCTCAGGTGAAATGGGAGGTCACATAAGGACACAATCTAGATCCCCCAGGTAAGATGCAGCTCACTGCCCTGTAATTCTGCATGACATTTAATGGGATGTCAACTGAAATTACCTGTGAGGAGGAAAGGGCTTAGTTAAGGTCTGACCAGTGTAAGGAGAGCTTCAGGCCCCCCAAGGAAGTGGTGGAGTCACCATCCCTGGAAGTGTTCAAAAAGATGAGTGGACTTGGCACTTCGTGGTAACGGTTTAGTGAGCATCATGGTATGAGGGCAAAGGTTGAACTTGATGATCTTGCAGGTCTTTTCCAACCTTAATGATTGAATGTGAGCGCTCTGGATCCTCAGGGACACAAACTCATCTCACAGAACATTTACAGTAAAATCCAGGAGAAAAGGGAGCTAAGGAAAAACACCCCGTCTTTCATTATCAACACAATCTTGACCTTGGGTATGCTGTGAAATTGGATCCAAGCATCCAGTTGGACATGGTATACATGCAGGACAGCACCACAGACCAGTGAATGTATGGAGGTTTGAGCTGTACTGGGCTCTCAGGGAAGCTGCAGGATGTGGAAGTTTTCACAGCCCCTTTTCACTTAGCTCCCCTGAAGATGATGTGAATTTCTAATGTTTGGTGGGATAGTGCCACTTTGAGAAGTTAGCTACTCATTTGAGTAGTAATTAGTGAGCACAGCAGCAGCAGCACAGGTGCACAAGGAATACACCTGAAGGATTTTGAAAGCAAGCCGTTCTACACCTTCCCCTCTCAGAGATGAGGCAAGGTCTCAAACAGCTGCTGTGTAAGATCAACACACCTCCTTAGTTTTCTCAATTTAAACCATCCATTTATTGTTTCTGTCAATCATCTTAACAAAAACTAACAAAAAAAAAAAAAACCCAAACAAAAAAGCTACCCCCCACCCTAAAATACAACTTTCATCCAGAATAAAGCCAGGCAGGAAGTCTCTATCACTTACTGTAATCAGTGTACTGACTATATAAACCAAAAGGTGCAGTGGGGGAACACATCCATAAAAACATTAAAGACACTATGAAGTCCATAGGTAGCTCTTCAGCTCCTGGATATACTAAGGTAAGAAGTATTTACAAAGTTAGACAAGTGCAAAAGATCACACACTCACAGCTCTGCCTTGGCCAGAGATGGTCAGAAAGGACCAACGCTGCTGGCCTGGCCCTGTGCTTTTTGCCCTTGACCAAAGGAGCATGGAGACAACTAGGGTGGAAGGTGAGGTTGGTAAGACAAAGGTGGTGAAAGCACACAGGTTTATGTACACCAGGAACGTGACAGCATCACGAAATCACCGAAGCTGGAAGGGACCTCTGGAAATCACCTGCTCCAACTCCCCACTCGAGCAGGGCCATCTAGAGCCACTTGTCCAGAAACACATCCAGGCAGCTTTTTAATGTCTCCACTACCTCTCTGGCCACCTGTGCCAGTGCTCAGTCACTTTTGCAGTAAAAAAAAGTGTCTCCTGACATTCACCCAAAACCTCCCACGTTTCAGTTTATGCCCAATGGTTCTAGCCCTGCCACTGGGCACCAGTAAGAGCTTGGCTCTTTACCTCCTCCTTTTGTACACATTGATAAGCTCTTCTCCCGAGATTTCTTCAGGCTGAAGTGTCCCAGCTCTTGCAGCCTTTCCATATAAATGGGATGCTCATCCCTTATTTACCTTTGTGGCCACTCAGTGGGCTCTCTTCAGTAACTCCATACCTCTTTTGAATTGGGAAGCCAGACTAAGGTGGCATGGCTGCAGGAATGGCTTCATCAGTACTGATGAGGAGGACCACCTCCCTGGACCTGCTGGAGATGTTTTTCCTAATGGGGTACAGGAGGGGGGCAATGGCCTTTGCCACAGCAGAATGTAAGAGCATCAGCTGTCCCATGTGCATTAGTGAGCACTAAAATAACCAACACCAAATGAGATGAGTAGATTCAATGTAGACCTACATGAAGATAAACAAAACAAACACCAATTTCCATTTTTTCTTCCTAATAAATGCAGCTGAATGTTTTGCTCACACTGATGTGTCTTTGCAAGAGCCAGGAAATAAAAAATACTGTAGTGGGAGTAGTTTGGTGCAGTATTATTAAAGATCTAGACTTTAAGTCTTTCTGGAAATAAACTAAAGACCAAATTATCAGATCACCGTTCATAAAGTAGCTGTTCTGAGCACAGAACAAGTAGCAGCATAAATTTATGGTATATATTACTGTGGTTTCCCCTTATTTTTCCTCTTAAGCAGCTAGAAGTTTGCTTGATTGACTGGAATTATCCTTTATTCCCAGTTCTTCACCACTACTGCCTGTAATCAAAAACTGCTTGCAGAACAGAAGTCCTTAGGAAAGATCACTAATTTGAAAGATGAGTATGTCGATTAAATTAATATCCCTAGTAAATTTAACTCTTCCCGGTGAATAATTAATGACATTTTGCAAATGATAGCTAGAAATCCCCTTGTTTCTGGAACAGAAAGCCCTCTTAGCAGAATACCAGAGCCTGGAGAGGATTCCATGTTAAGTGCAGACCTGTGGAAGCACTAGCTCCTGCCTGGAACTTCCACAACATTACACAGCAGTGCATTTTTCTTCTTTCTTGGTTTAAAAAAAAAAAAAAAAAATTGTGCTGCTCTGAAGACCATACAGCTTCTTCATACTTTTTCATTTCAGTTTCTAAATTAGCAATACCTATTATGATTAGCCACTTTTATATACCATCAAGCAAGATTGGGTCAAAAGGCCACATGCACAAACCATGAGTATTTTAATCAGAAAAAGATGAATTAAGGCCAATGGAAATCAGAACATTGTGGGCTTTTGGTTTTCCCTGCCTTATCTACAAGTATGTTGAGAAGCCATTAAGGCAGAGTATACATGATTAATCCCTGATGAAAATGTAAAGCTTAATGTCTTCTTTATCAAGGTCTTTTGCTAAAAAGTCACTGTACAGCAAGGCAAGAAAGGGCTGTTACTTTGTGACTTGAGTGTAAGACGAGACTAAGGTAAGGGGCATACAGGGCAGCATTACAAGCACTGTAACCCCTGACAGCTTTTCCATTTTTAATAGTGGAATAGGTAAAATGGCATCTCACTAAAATAAACACTGCTGCAGAAAAATATCAACTGTTTATCTGAAAAGTTTTAAAGAAAAAGTATGAAACAATACTTGGCCAATGTATGTAGGCCAGCACTCATCAAACTTAAGGGGGTTTGTAACAGAAAAAATTTAATACAACACGTTTGTGGTCTGTGCCATACTACGTAAGTGTGAACAAAAATCAGGATACCACCCTACTGCAGTAAAGAACAGGTTTGAGTCAGTTTTCCAATACTGGCTGTGTAGTCTGCAGGAAAACTTGGCCATTAAAGTGAGTACTTGGAAGTTTTATATTTAAGCGTGACTGATAAAATTAAGTATGAGTTGTTTGAAAGGACTTAAGGTGCAGAAACACTCTCCATTCCCCCTGGATGAAAACCAGTGTTTCCCTTTTTCTGCCTCTGAGAGCTGCTTCATGTTTAACTTCAGATGAAGTAAGGGGTTTGAAAGTTACTGGGAACTGCATGTCACAAACTACTTTGCTTCACTCTCTACCATGAAGACTACTCATTTACTGGCATCTTAATGAAACACCTATGCAACAGGTACTACAGCCACCTTTTGATATGATTTGGCACAGATTTAATCTCTCTCTACAATGTACATGTAGCAACTTTAGAAAGTGGGCCTCATTTCATTAAGGGCAAAAAGGACAATATAAAATGCATTTACCATTACCGAAGTGGTGGTGTTGATAGGAATAGTTGTTATGGGACAAACAACCATGTACCTGAGGCAAGGGGATGAAAACAAACCCCAAGGGAGACAGTTACTCTATAATCACAACAGGTAGCTCAGCCACGTTTGCTTATCTCTTGATCGAAATAACAAAAGACAACAGGTTTTTTTTGAAAGGTCAGCTTGTATTGAAAATATCTCTGCAAAAACACCTGTAATAGCGCAAAATAGTACCAAAACAAAACAGATGAATATTATCTTTCTTTAAACTGTTAAACTTTATTATAAATTAAAATTTCTTTACAAAAAATTGCACATAATTGACCACTCTTAGGTTCTGATGCACTGGCATTTGCAAAAGTTTCTTTAATCTTCAAGTTTAATAGTCTCTGCCATGAGTCCAATGCAGAAAAGGGCAGTAAGCAACCCTCTTAGAGCCTTCAAGTGCAAGAAGCATACTTGTGGCCACGGCAGTTACACTTTCCTTAAGAGCGGCTGCTTTTGTTTTAAATCCTGTAATGAAAAGGTCTCAAAAAAGGTTTAAAAAAGGAAAAACCCAAAATGGACTAGTTGCTTTTTACTGTAAACACAGCCCAGTAAATTAATCCCAAACACAGATCTCTCAGGCATCAGCGAGAGTGTCAAGTGAATCAGGAACAGCAAAACAAAGAAAACAGTAAATAAAAAGAAAACATAAAAAAATAAAGTCTGTCATTTTGATTAACTATACTTACGTAGATGACGTTATGAGAATCTGGCAGGGCCCAGAAGCAAGGCCAGACAGGGAGTTCATGTTTCCAGAAGAAGGTCATGTTAATTGTTTCCACGTTCAAGGAAAGCAGACTGGAGACTTGATATGCTCAGCAATACTCATCTGCCTTACATAGATCTTAGGGCATGGATCAGCCTGAAGAATCATTCAACTGATTTTGGCATTTTATAGGACTTAGGGCTGACCATACCCAGCGTTCAGTGATTCTTGTTTTCTGTTCTGTAAGTGTTTAAATTTAAAAGCTCATCTAGGCTGACTCCAACCTCTTGGCACTTGGAAACTAGTTTTCTCAGGTTATCAGTTTTACCTCCTCCTGATGCTTCAAACAAGAGTTGCTGAAAGAGATGGGGAAGCAGATATAAGATTTAGCCAGAGCCTGAGCATCACCACATCTATGGATATGGGATATGCAGAGAATTTATATGAAACCTCAAACTGAATCATAAGGAGAAAACATTACATCTTTCCACAGTGTTGCACATAGAGGTAACTTCTGAAGGGCTCTCTGATATAAATGATGGACCTGTAAAATAAAGGCAAGTATTAAAAGTCAGCTCAATCTCATGCACTCGAAATATCTGAAGCACACAAATCTCTCACAATAATTTTAAAAATAGTTTTGAAGTCAAGCATTAAATTGGTACTAAAAGCAAAGGCAAGTTCATGTCTGACCTTAATTCTGACCCTTGTATGAACATGATTAGTTACATGAGGACATGCTATTTTTCTTCACAAGATTCTTGCCTCATTCATTGCACAGGATGGAACACATTCAGGGAATGAAGCAGCTTACTGAGTATTTCTTTCACCACTCAGTATGTAGTCTCAAGTCTTGTTTATTGCATATCATCACAATCCTGCAATGAAAGTAACTGTTTCATGGGCTTTTTTCCTTCAGCATCTATCTATCTATGCTTTAACAATCAGGATGAGTCTTTGCAACTCTCAAAAAAAATGGTTTTACCATTTTACGGTTCAAAAGAGAGGACCAAAATATTTAATATTAGTACTTACTCAAGTGTCCCTCAACTACTGGTATTCTAAAGTCCCAACTTCAATCAGAGTCACTAGGGGAGGTAGTTGTTGGCATTTTAAATACTTGTACCCATTTTCACGTTCTTTTAACAAACCTTTATATGACCTCTGAAGGAAATAAGTGACGGGTTCTCCAGGAACAGGAAATCCAGAATCTGAATCACAATTCAATTTTAAACCAATATCCTACTTGTTTACTAGAAAATCCAGTTATCTGGAACACTCACTGATCTGTGTAAACAGTTGTAAATGCTCACTACATCCCAAACCAAGATCCCCACAAAAACCCAACTGCACTGTGTGTGCCTATTTAAGTGATTTTATCACATACCGTATAGTTAGTGAGGTGGTTGCAGAAGAAAACCACAAGATTTCTTCTGGGTGTAATCCAGCTACAATGTTTCACATATGCCTTCATTTTAATTGGCTCATTTTCTCTAAGGGCCCTCTTTTTTATGCATTTGACATATATTTTTCTAACCAAACAAACCAGCCACCAGCCGTACTATAGGCAGTGTCTTAAGATGTAGTCCATCTAATACAATGACTGAAGCAGGGATCTGTGACTAATTACAGATTACACCAAACCATCAACACAGAGACAGAATTAAGGTTGAATAGGCAACCCAGCCTTTGATATCTCCTGACTTTGAGCTATTTGATCTAACAAAACAAATAATTCTGCTTAGGGGACGTTCTTTTTAAGCACTCTAGGAGACCGTAAAAAAGGAAAGAAAACATTTTGTGGTGAGTCTAACAACAGCCATGCTACCCTTTATGGATCAGTTAAAGCTTTAATATTGATTAAAGAAAAAAGACCACTAACAAAAACAGAAGGATGCTAAGAATAAGTCACTACAAGAATGACACAAAAGCAGATACAGCACGGAAGTAGCTCAAATACCACAAGCAAGTGATGAGTCACAAATCCAGGGCCTCGTGACAACCCCCACCCCTCAAGTACACAGCATCTTTCCACAGGAGGAAGAGTATTTTGAAGGTGACAGCAACAATACCAGGAAGATCATTCTGTTTGAAAAGTGATTCAGTTGCTGCGCCCAAACACCTCTTCTGTGTTTGTACATAGAGTGATATTTCCTTACCCTAAGTACTAATAAGTAAACCTAGTCTTTTTGGCAAAAAAGGAACTGACGTCTTTTGTGCGGTCAGGAACTATGCAAACTCTTTCCACACATTAGTTTGGCAGACCCAGCCCTCCAACTACTTCCCAGAACCAAAGAATGGTTTGGGCTGGAAGGGACCTTACAGATCATCTAGTTCACAAACCCCGTCACGGGCAGGGACATCTTCCACTAGACTAGACCAGGTTGCTCAAAACCCCACACAGTCTGGCCTAGAAACCTCATCCCTGCAAGTGATCTACAACTTCTCTGGGCAACCTGCTTGTGTCTCACCACTTCACAGTAAAGCTGTTTTTCCTAATATCCAAGCTAAACCTCCTCTCTGTCAGTTTGAAGCTATTCTCTCTTGCCCTAGCATGACCTCCCCTTGCAAAAATTTCCTATCCAGCTCTCTTGTCCACTTGTAAAGATAGTCCTTAGCATCTTCCAGCACAAGTCTTGCTTCCCTCTGCTGGAACTTAAAATACAACAATCTCCTCCAGGTAAAAAAAATAAAATGGGAGAAGAATACAGCCTTCCCAGTATGGGAAAGATCCACAGAAAGAACACGCACTCATTATATACTCCATTCTACCCCGACTGACAAAAACACTTCTCACGCTTCAGGCAAATGTTTGGTGTTCATAAACTAGAGTACTTCAACTAACTAGACATCTTGGATTTACGAGATGACCATTGCTTTGGGTAAAGCCAAGGTTTGAGAATTTTTTACAGAATTTCATAATTACTCATTTTAGTACGCTGTGTTGACTTACTTCTCTTTGTCCCATTAGAAAGCATTCGGCAGCAATGGCTCTGAGGAAAAGAAATATATAAAAACATTTATTCTTGAATTATTTTAAATGCCATGAATGGCAGAATACTGACTGTGGAATGGAATTACTAATTCCTTGAGAAGAAACTAACTTCCAATGAGGTTAATCTATTGTGAAAAGATAAAAATAGCCATTTTTTAAAAACAACCTTACATGAGCAAGACATTTCAGTGGTTCCCCATTATGAACAAACACTGAAGAAAAAGATCAGTTCAGCATCACTGGATAATGGAGAATACTGCTATTGTGATATATAAAGGGGAGGGGTAGAGAGGGGGAGACAGAAGTCAATAGTTGAATTTAAAAAGGCAACTTGTAAATACATCATTCATATTTATCTGCATAATAGCCATTCACTTAAGTTACCCCCAAGAGGGAAATTTCATTTCTCATTTTAAAGAAGTGACAGTATCTCTGCCTGCTGTAACCAACAGTTACTCTCTAAATAATAAGCTAACGAAAGAGAAGCTTCCAGTACAAGCCCAACTGGAAGGACATTTCAGATTTACCTTTGTGAAGTAAACCTTACAAACAAAAGCAATATCTATGAAAACAGATGTATGACTGTTGCATTACATTTTCCAGATGGCCAGGCATGTTGGGATATTATATGTAAACATCTTGGCTTGTAGTTTCAGAATCTGAACATTGCTCTCCTCCCAGTATCGCAGAAGCAGTCTGTAAAAGGCATTCATGAGAAAGGAACACTGCTCTAATCACTTGGAACAGAAAAGCTATCCAAAGATACAAACACATTACACACAATGTATTATACCTAATCTGAGTCAAGAGTCGCAAGTAGGAAAAAGCCCAAGCCACCATATACAGTATTGACTGATCATGCTCTCAGAACAAAACAAAACAAGTTAAGATACACTTTCAGAGAATAACTAAAGAAGTGTGAAATCAGAGAGAAAATATGATCTTGGCATATTACAAGATTACAAGTGGATTACACGTCCACTTTTAGCATGCACAAGGTAACTGCACATTTGAAAGGAGACAAATTAGTTTTATAGTCATGTGGCTAGAGATGCTGTTCAGTCAGTTCTGCTCACCCATTTCATGCAGTATCAACATTGTCTAAAGGAGCTGCAAGTTCCATCTAGACAGAATCGCAACTTGGTTTAAAATGAAGCCATTCAACTTCACGTGTCAAAAGCAGGCGTGTCACACTCTCCCCATGCTCACAACCACACACACTCACTTCAAGCCTTGCTTTGAGTTCTTTGGGGTCACTGTTGATGATGAATAGTGTTTTGGGACTTTTCAATATTACTCAAATATTCACGCGTTCAGCGCACCTGAACACAGTAAAATATGGACTCTAATCCTGGAAGAGCACATTTTGAAATACTGTTCAAGTAAGGGCCACTGCAATGCCTACATTAACTGGTTGATTTTTTTTTTTAATTATGTTTTATCATTGCTAAATAAATGTCAAGTTCAGCCTTAAGGTAGCATTGTTATAGACTGGTGTATCCATTTTTATTTGTTCTGGAACTATGCTCGTAATAGATCATCAAGTAACAACAAGATTTTAATATATATCTGATGTTTCTCTACCCACTTGAAATTTTGACCATTTGTAGTCATCATGTACAATGCAGAGTTAGTTCCTGTATAATTATAACCCGTCTGTAGATAGAACAGAACATTGTCAAATCTAAGACTGAGATGACGTCAGAAGGCGCTACATGCCTCAAGCAACATGCAATAATAGAGGAACAGTTTTACTTCTACAGTAGAAAGCAAATCATGCATCTCTTGCACAAAAAACAATAGTTATGTTAACCACCTGCTTTGATTAAAAGTATTTTTACATACCTCAGTGCAAGTCCAGGATTAGTAGGCATGGTAGAACAAAACCGTTCCAGGGTTTTGGAATGCTGAGATTTTGGAATGCAGCTCAAATAAAAAAGAATTACCTGTAGAATTTGAATTATAAGCATTAATCCACTTTATAGCTCTAATTTTGCTACGAATAATGGTATGACAAACCATGAACGCTACGACTAAAATCAGTTGCCACCTTCAAACCTTATCCCCCAAGGGTACAGAAATCACTCTGTACAATATAAAGTTAGTGTCAAGTCGCTAGCACCACGTATTTTAGTCTTTCTAGCCTGCATTTAGTGCATAAAGATAAATGCACTGCTTGTTAGCAAAATGGGATTCCAGGATTTCTATAAGCTTTGTTCTGCCTGTTACAAGTGCTCAACTTTCTCCTCCTACTTTATTCCTTCTGTTTCTCAACCATTATAATTTCTATGATCAAAACACTTTCCATCTGCCAGTGGTACAGCTCTGCAGATCCCTCTTGCTTAACTGTATCTTTCCTCCCTTACACATTTTCTCTTTTCTCTAGAAAAAAAATCATTTGTCATTAACATGCCATAAAGTTTCTCTTGGCATTACATGACCTTTATTTGCAAAGGTCACTGCTAGATACTCTTCTGCTCAAAACACTACTTACTACACTCGGACGTGTCTTTCTTTTTCTAGCTCTCAGTGTTCACATACTGATGCTGTACTTGAACAAATAGATTACAGGTACCTGCTAACAGGTCATCAGCCTCTTTGTTTAGCTAAAACTGTCCACAGAAACATTTTTACCTTATTATGAAACTCATAATTGGTCCAATAATCAGCAGTACTAAACGGAATTGGGTATCTTGTGGGGACTGTCACCAGACATCTGTTCACTAGATCAGTAAAAAGCTTGAATTCTTGAACTTTGTTGGTGGATTCAACAAGTTTGCTATTGAGAAAAACAAGGTAACTGGAAGAAAAAAAAAAAGAAAAAAAGATGGTTCTGGTAGCCTTCACTTAATAGTTGAGAATAATTAACCTTCTTCCCTTAAGAACTTACTCCAACCAAATGTTCTGAACAGTTTCCTGCTGCATCACTGCCCCCAGAGCTGCTTCATAAGCATCCAGTGCTTCACCAACACTTGCATGAAGAGACTGGCACAAACTGTTTATATAAAAAGATAAAAACTGTTGTATGTCATAAACAATATGTGTCATTACATATTAAGAGTAAGATACAATTAAGAATTTTCCATTCTCAGATGCAAGAAAAAAACCAGTGCTTTCAGTTTAACATATCATGGACTAATTTACCCATTCTAATAAATTGACCGATAAGTCTCAAAAGCAGGTAACAAGGAATAATAAAGCAACCGTGAAGTTTAAAATGCAACCCTTAAAAACAAATTAAATATTACAAACTCTCTTCTACTCTTGTAAAGTACCCTTTACTAATCCTTCTAATAGGAATGTTCTAACTGCTACAGAATGGAGACAAGACTTGAGTTTCCATTTAGAAAGCTCCAGAACAATAAATTTCGAAGTCTGATTAAAGCCACTTGGGAAATAATATCAGTCTCTGGCAACAAAGTAAGTATTCTGAAACAAATATTATCAAGATCTGGGGTAGAAACATACTGATTGTGTCACAGGGAAAAAAAAACTGACAAGAAAGGTCAAAAAAACTCCCCTTAATTTTGTTTAACAGCTTCTCAAAGAAACAAACAGTTAGAACAACACGCAAGACCTCATCAAAGACAAGAGCAGACACATTCTTAGATCAAGACATGGCAAAAAATCTATATTTCAAAGTGTAAAGTAACAATGAAAAAAAGGTAATACTTTCAGTAATTAATGGGGGGAGGGGGGCAAATCTAACAATGTCATAAAGAAGGAGAATACAGAAATACATAAAGTAAGATAGGGCTGACCTTGCTACAGAACCCTCCTGACTAAAGTCACATAAATCAGTGCCTGATTCTACTCCTGCTTTCCCCAGGAATTATGAACTAAATCACCAATTTGCTACTCTAAAATAGTGTCTGTATACATTTGTGTGCACACATACACGTGAGTACACACACAATAGGATCTTTCCAAGTAAAACACTGTTACAAGACCTTTAAGGCTTTGCTGATTTCAATCTATTTTCAGTTGGTAAAAGTGAACTTTTACAATCTTTTATACTCCATACCTGAAGAAAGGAAATATAGATACACAGGTCCAGGTACCTAGACACTTAATGTGGCAAAACTCAAACAGAGAAACACTGTACTAGCTGTGAAAGTAATTCAGACACTTACTGCAAGAACACTTACTTTCCCTCTTAGAAGCAGGTGCTAAAATACAGGAGAATCTGAGCTTAAGTCAGGGTACCTTATGACTAAATAATGACCTCAAGTGTCTTACTAACAATACGTCTACTGTGTAAGTGCCAAACCCAAATTCTCAAGAGGTATTTTGTAACAAAAAAAAAAAAAAAGTTGATAATCTTTATATAAGGTTTAGATTAAATTTTCTTGAAAAGCATACATTTTACCTGTAAGTTGTCCATCAATTAAAAATTAAAACCAATAAGTAACAGTGTTGAAGAAATTCTGAGGAGTCCTCACTCAGTATGTGAAGCAGTATCATCCTTGCCCTTTTACTTACCTGAAAAGCCAAATAGCTACTTGTGAAGACTGACAACAAAGTGGTAAACTTCCTAAACAGCCTAAGCAAGCACCTCAGTAACCACAGGTAAGTAACCAGTATAAGTTACAGATGGCTAATACTGTGGTGTCTGGCAATCCTGTATAATGCTGCTATCAAAAGGAAAGATGGGAGAAAAAGAGAAAAAGAAAAAGGATTGTGTATACATGACAAAGATATGTTCCTTTACGACCTCTTGCAGAGGAACAGGTCACCCTCCAGCATTACTTTGCTGTGGAGCTTCTCCATGAACAGCTGAAACAATGAATCGAGGAGCTGGGGAGATGAGGACTAAACAGAATGGAAGCTTCTGTAAAGTAGAACTATTGTAAAATAGAAGGGAGACAACTGAAAGCCACAAGAGAGAAGAACACTACTAGCAGCAGTAACCTAAACCAAAAGTAAAACAACAAAAAAAAATCATTTTGAGATGAACACACCTATTACCATTCCCATAGGTCAGAATTTCTGAAAGATTTCTCAAGTGGAAAATTTAAGTTGACGTGCAACTCAGTTTCATAAAATTATCTCCATTGTGCAGCAGGCCAGTAGGTTCTCTAAGGACTGGCCAATCATTTATTGAGAGAACTCAAACTGATACTCCCTTAGGCAAGTAATGAATACTCTGCTTTTGAAAATGCAATTTACAAAGACCCAACAGCTGTTTCTCAGAAATTCCTTAGAAAATCTCACCAGTAGATCTGCCACAGATATGGGATTTGCTGGTTAACAACATCATCTGTAAGATGTTCTTTATAGAGAGGTGATGTAAATTCAATTGGCATTGGAAAATTCAAGAGATATCTACAAGAGAAAAAAGGAGTGGTAAACAAGAATATCCTTCTACGTGGAAGAATCCTATGTAGATGTAATGTTCAGTTACAAAGTCCAGTTCACGAAAAATACTAAAAAACATGCACTTTTCCTAGATTTCAGTTTAACTCTATCCAGACAAAATCTGTACAGAAAGCGTTACACAGAAATAAAGAACTAATTAATGCAGAAGGTATTTACTCTCTCATTATGTACAAAGTTAAATGTTGCCTTCTATGACAGACTTTCCCCTTCCTTCATAAAATACATCAAGCATTTTAAAAACAAACGTAAGCAAGAATAAAATCAAACACCTAACTTAAGAGATAAAAACATTTCAAAAGCTCATCTGAATGAGCTTTAGCACAGAAGGCTTTTGCTTTGAAGACTATCAGAGGCATCTATTTTGATCATAGGGAACTTGAAGATTTCAAAACTTCTGTCTTTCAGTTAAGTGCTAAAATTCAAGGGGAAAATCATCAGGCTATATACAAAAACTGTATCTTTTCATCAATAATCATGTGATTAATAACATGCTGGATGTCTTGATTGAAGTCTTTTACGAGTGCCTAAACAGTGTATTTCAGATATGCAATTTTAGGCTCCTAGCTTTAAGGGGGAAAAAAAATAAACAAAACCAACTTTGGCATATATATGATTGATTTTCATTGCCCGCATCCAGACATTCGATTTGCTTGCTGTTTTATTTTTAGATGCTCATGTTTTATAAATTTTTATAAATTCAGGTTTTGTAAATTAGTGTCTATGCAAAAACAAGTGTAAACCTTATACCAAATCATCATTCACTGAAGTTCTGGCAAAACATGCCATGCTAAAAAATAGAGTTTAAAAGTTCTAGACTATCATGATATTCAAGAAAATGCCAATATTGCCAAAATTTAAATTACAAATTATTCTAAACATACCTTAAGAGATCCATGGGACCATGCTGTTGGCATGTATTCTCAAAGAAAGCTGCCACGAAATCTTGCAACAGGGGAAGAATACTGCTTGACCTTTCCTGTTTTGTTGTTTGGGGTTTTTTTTAAAAATAAAAAAATTAAAATCAAACATGAACCTGAATATGGTAAGAGTAATTTAAGCAAAATAAATAAGTGGTGTGTCTATCTCTGCAATGCTCCACTGTCTTCATTCTCTCAAGAATGAAGTTTAAATGGGGCAATCAGGAGTAGAACGAAGCTGAAGAAAATATTGCAGGGCGTACTTTTACTTTCTGTTATTCTTGCTTCAGATAAACACTGAATTAGAACAACCCAAACTATAAATTTATGACTATATGTAATTTCTAACATATCTTTTATCATGTCACTTGTCTTGACAATTATACTTTTCCTATTTATATAAAGGAGTACTAGACATTATAAAAATATCACTAAGTTGAATCAGTCTGACGAGCTTTTCAAACAACACACAAACCCCAAACTTTGTAGAGCTAGCAGACCAGCAAACAAGTTTTGACGTGGAGTATTACCTGTGAAACAAGAAATTTACACAATCGATAAAAAATTTCTGCGTTCTGAGGATTCTTCTCAAAAGCTCCCATCCACACCTTGTGGGCATTTTCACTCTGCTCCATCTGCACATACAAGGTGGCCAAACTCTCCAAGAGCTGACAGTTGTTAGGGCAGAGCTCCACTAAAGATTTACAAAGTTCTGCAGCAGACTCCCACCTCAAAGAAAAGTAAAGGTAAATTTAAAAAAAAACCAAAAAACAAAAAAACCCACCCAAGTACTCCAGTTGAGAATGTCTTGAAACAACTCACCTTTCCAGGAGTTTCAGCAACGCTATCATGTTTCTGTAGAGAGGAAAGCAGATAGCCATTCTTTTGTCAGCCTCAAGGCTTTCATCAGTACATGTTTTGACTGCATCTTCAAAACAAAAGTAAAAAACGAAGCCTTTACACCTCGAGCAGTGTCAAAGTTATGTGAAGCCTTAACATAATAAAATGTCTCCTTTAACATAAGGAAAATACATAAGCGTGAAAAGAATATTTCTGAGAGTGCTGCTTTTGCAAATTATTAGAAATAGATGATCATCTTTGGAAAAGCTCTCTTTATACTTATCACCACAGTACAAAGACAAAAATCTTTCAGTTTCATCTCTTACTTATTTTAAAAATAGGAAACATCTTACCAATAAAACATTAAAGCAATGTTACAGATAGAAGCATATCCCTAGATTTAATATCACATTCCGGGATTTCCAGCATAGCTGCTGAAAGATATTGAGACTAACGCTAATACAGGATGTTATTTTTCTCCTCAGCATAACAAGAGCATACTAAGTTACCCAACGATGAACACCCCATTACCATAGCTAGACTGCCTTCACTCACACAGCTGGGCTACTCCACTGATCCTTGAGTATTTCAACACTGCACCACCACCGGCAGCATAGATATATTCTCAGTGGCAACTCAATACCGCTGCTGGCTAACACACTAAATGCTGACATTTATAAATACTATATAACAGCATTTGCCTGCTACTGTGAAGTCTACCTCTGACAGCACCACCATAACTTAAAAACTCAATTTCTTCTAGTGTCTTCATTTCACATTTTAAAAAATTTATTCAATTTACTTAAACTGTGAATTAAGATAAACGCATGCATTATTCTGCCTCTTTTAAGAAAATACACTGATATTTCAGGAAAGTAACTGTCCAATAAACACATCCTAGTGAGAGAAAGGGGGAAAGGGTAAGAAAGAATGACAACCAAAGCTTGGCTTTATGCTTGCATAAGCCCAAGAAAACTAGCAATGTCATACAATTACAAGCCACTGACTGGTCTTTTTCTCTGAACGATCACATTCTATCAAGATAAAGCTGTGGCTTGGAACCACAGACGAAAACCTCAGTGTGTTTGTTAAGCACCCAAGAACGTGGATTTTCCTCACTATTCTGTTCAAATCAAAATGAATACACCGGATTAATTCAACGGCTTAACAAAGTCATCAGCAATATTGCACTGCCTTGAAATTGCAGAAGTTGAATAATACTTCTTGAATTGCAACATGTGAAGAATGTATTAAATATTTACTGCCTTAATCTTACCTTCAAACATAGCTAAGAGTGTATCAGGATCAGTCTTCACATCTTGAACTGTCTGCCATGGCATTAAAAACGGCTCTTTGTGCACAATCCTTGAAGGACTGACGTTAGCTGGATCATAGAACTTGACTGGGAGAACACCAAATTCAATTAGATGTATGTAAGCCAGCCAAGCCAAGCAACGGTCACTTGCAGTAAGGTGTTCTGATATTATCTTTTCATTTGCTGATTTTAAAGCATTCTGTAAAAGTTAAAAGAAATACATTACACTTCAACCACAAAGTCTTTAGGACTTAAGAATGAGAAAAGAAAACAGGAAGAGTAGGTTTTAATATTCTCAAAGTTTTTCCACAGAAAAGACAGGAACTAATTCTTTATGTAAATCAGGATCATATTCAGCTTATGTGAAAGGGTGGCTATTCAAATTATGCAGTTTCTAGTAAAAGGTTCAGAAAAACTGCAGAAGATTCTTACTGCAAAAAGTGAAGAGAGAGACACTTTGAAAACATGCATCTTCCAACATATGTTCCATTTTCCTGCTTTCTTCTCCTACTACCTCTAGTTCCACAGAAGTAATACAGTAGCTCTAGATACAACTCATCTACAACCCAGATTCAACTTACTATATCCTACTAAGTTTTATGCACTTGCGGTTCTTTGTTTGGCTTGGGATTTTTACCTATTAAATTCTAGCTGTAAAGCTACTAAGTTACAGCTATTCATGTCTACTGAAAGGGCTACCATCTCTAGACATGTTTTAAAAAATGTCTTGGAAACCTTACTGAGAACGAGGATACTATTTCAAATTTTTCTACTGGTCATAGGCAAAGATAGAATACTCCAGTTAAACTAGCAGAGAGATCCCAAATAAAATAATTAGAGCATGCAATTAAATAAGTCTAAACATAAATTCTTTCTAAAACACAACAGAACCTCATGACTAGTGATGTGCCAACATTTTCCTGGACAAACGCAGTATGATCAAAGAATGCATTTTTCAAGGGAATGAACATAACTGCAAATTTATGCAAAATTCAGCAGGACACATTTCCTGAAGGAGGTGAAAACTGGTGTTTCAAAAGCATCTCACTTATTCGCGCCACAAAATACTTTAAAAAAATTGCTTTCAAGTTTTCCAATACGCACTGCTATTTATTCTGAAGTGGCAGCTACTTTGAAATTATTTTCTCTGAAATATGATTAAATAATCTCTTGCCAAGCCATTCTTTTCAACTACACATTTCAGATTCATTTAGGAAAAAAAGTTTCGCTTTGGGATGATGATTTACAGAAATGTAAGGGTAACCAACCAGTGTTATTCTCCCTGGATTCTCTCACTGGATTTCCATGTTGATTTGCCACAAAGAGTTTTTTCTCCCACTGTTCTTTTTATTCATTCAGACTTATGTTTCTCAGTACATTTGGGGAAAGCCAGCACAGCATTGCGCTTTCCCATTCCAACTGGAGCCAGACAAAAGCCTGAGGGGGCCTAAAACACTAAGGACCGTGACAGGCTGCAGCAAGCAACGGGCGGCACCTGCTGGCAGGAATGAAATAACCTGCAACTGAAAGGACAGAGCTCCCCATTTGGGAGAGAATGATGATGTCCATTTCTCACCTTCAGCCACCACTTTTATCATCCACACAACAGTTAACAGTCACCTAAATTATTTCTACAGTCATAGTTCTGGCCTGAGATAACTCAATGACTTTGGAGTTCATAGGAGAAATAAAATCTGATTTAACGGTCTCCAGATTTGAGAGCAGGACAATACTGTTACATAACTACTATGCCCTTTCCCAAGAACTACTGGTTTGATAATTTCTGCAGCAATTTTGATTAACCTGAGGCATTACTAACAGGCTCTTCACTGCAAAAACCCGATCTATGGCTTACTAGAAACCAAAAAATAAAGTATCTCCCTGGGAATTACTTTGAGACATAGAAGTCTATGCTATTAGCTACTCAAACCAAAAAAGTAGGCAACAAAACCCCCAAAGGTATATCCAGATTACAATGGCATCGTAGCTCAAAGCAGAAACCTCTATTTGTTGAAGGAGTTCTCCTAAAGGAAGGCACAGTTCCTCTTAAAGTTCAAACTATCAGTGACAGGCACTAAAAAGGTGAAGTTATGAAAACACTCCTGAGGTGGTAACATGGAAGTTACCTGCAGCAGAACAAGAGCATTCTGATGTCTTCCTGTAAACAGGCTTAAATGAACCCTGTAGAGCAGAGTCTCCAGCAGCTGAAAGGACACAAGATTGGGATTTTCTCCTCCCCCTGTCACTTCCATCAGGAACTGCAGGATCCTCCCACATACATAGTCTTTTCCATCAAAGGAGTTCTCCAAATTCAAAAACTAGAGAGAAATAAATCATAGTAATAACAATCACAATACAAGTAAAGCTTCTAGGTTAAAGTTTAAAAATCACACCCATCACAAACTTCGAATAATGTCTTTTGCTGTCTTATGAACCATGTTTCCCTCCCTCACACCAAATTTCCATATTAAACCTCAAAACATACCACTTTTAATACGTACAAGAACAGCCAAATTTTGCAATCAATGTAACATCTTGATTTTAAATAACTTTACTACCTGAGAAAAAGTGATGATTTCTACAAACAACCTGCAAGAACTTGAATTGTTTCATTTTCAGCTTCTGAGTTTTCAAAAAGCTACAGTGCTTTTAATTTGACACTTTCCCTGTCACACATACTGACATTATACTGTAGAAAACACACACTTACAGGAATATTTCATATATACTTTGAAATTTTTACTTACTGTCCACCAGATTTGATAAGAGGGAGCATATTCCACTGCTGTTTCACACATTTCCTGTATTTCCTCCTTGGTTCCTCTTTTTGAAAAAAGTCTGAGGTAATGACACCAAATTTCAGGATTTTCTTTGTTGTTCTCAAGGGCTCGAGCCAAAACATTTAAAGTAGAATCTAAACACTCAGACGACGAGCTGTAAAGATTAAAAATTTGAAAAAGCACTCAGATCAACTGTGTTGGTATTATGACTTACACAACATCAAATATGAAAATAAACGCTTTTAATTAGAATGGAAGTCACACACAGTATGCTATCTTTTTTTACACATGTTGTCCTTTACTATCACAGTTTCAAAGCTGCAGCAAGTTTTCAACCTTCAGAGGTTATCAGGTACAACTATAGTGCACAGAAATAAGTATTCTATGAAGATTGCCAATTCAAATAAAAGAGTCCAAATTAATTGAAAATGGGTAAGATTCATCTGTAGGCAAAGTTTTCAAGCTGCAAGGATATAAAGGCATTTACATCATACAGGCTTAAGAACTTAAGTAGGGATTTTAAGGATGTAGTAAAAGTAAGCTATATTTTTGCTAAGTATTTAATGAGTAACAGTAAAATAACTAAACTTTCTACGGTCATTAAACACAAGCCTTTACTTCAGCATATCATGCAGGTTCTCTGTCTCTAAGACATTAAAAAAGAGAAATTTTCTTTTTTGAGATAACGAGTCATGAGATGATATCCACCAAGTAATACACGATTAGCTGAAATAACTGACTGTACTGCAAACCACAGAGCTGAGCTTTAATTCATAAATACATCTTGCATAAAACCACAGAATGCTCCTAAGGTCCCATTTATTCTGAAAACATCTTTAGAAATTATTTTGCGTAGACATTTATGAGAAGAAAAACACAAGTCTCAAAAAAACCCCTAACACAATTAACCATGCATGCGTCTGAAGTTTTCCCAATGCCACTACTTTCACCTACTACAGCAGTCAAATTTCTTCAGAGTACTGAGGAAGGGGGGAATGGGAGAGGTGGCTGTTTTAAGAAAAGGATGAATATCTTCCACTAGGTTCTCTCCCTTCTCTTCTTGGTTGTTTCCCAGGTACACTTATTTTTAGAAGGCATGCTCTTCTCATGCTGCCACTTGATGGTAATACTTTGATTACTGGCCTTTCCAGTCCTATCCCTTCTATTGCTCAGGCACCTATTGATACAGTTAAACTGATTTTTTCCTACATTTTCCATTATCCACAGTTTAAATAAGGCTTTTAAAGTAGATCTGTTCCTCTCCATTCCCCTTGCTTCCTGTTGCAGTTGCTCAACTGTACCTCACTTAAAATTGAAGTCAATCGTCATAATGGATGAAACCCACATGACAGAATTCCTACTGAAATGATCTGATTGCCAATAGAAACACGGTACCCTGCAGTATAAGTTTAAGGAAGAGAAGCTAGAGAAACTTAGAAAACCCAAGTTAAAAAACATCACAAAATAAGAAACCAAGTGCTCAACTGGACCATTTTCTACAGGGATAAAACCAACTAGCAGAACTGTTCTTATAAGAAAGTTTGCTGATGAAAGTCATTTCAAACATTATTCCAACCATTCACTCTGTAGAGGAGAATGATTTGAGTACATTGGTCCACTCTTACTGCTGGAAGTACAACATTCCACTGTAATCTTCCACTGAGCACTTTTCAAACATGAACAATTACTTCTCCCACACTACTTTCCATCAACTTCTGCCCTGAATCAGAACCTACTCAAAGATAAACTATCAGTGTAATTTATTACTCATATACTATACTAAATACAGTAGGAAATATAATCTAATCTATTTTTTAACCTTGTTTAAAGTGATACATTATTTGTGGCATTGTTGGAGGAAGTTTTTTAACATTAAATAGGAAACTTGATCATAGCAGCATAGGTAAATGTAGCAAGTGTTTAAAATGTAGTGACATACCCTTCATTTTGATTCAAGTATTTATATGCAAGTTTAATCCAAAGCTGTACATCGGAGGGGTTTTCTTGGACACTTGCTTCCAAGTTGGAAATGTCATCAGTCTCACTCGTAAAATACCGGACATCATCTGGAGTCACCACAGCATCAAGCACTGGAACTCTTTTTTTATGTTCCGTGGGATGGGCTGTAAATAATATACAAATTTTAGAAAAAAAATATAATTTCCTTTTTAAAACTGTAGTGACCTGTAACTCTCACAAGAGGTGGCATTTATACATTTCAAGTATAGCCACTGATCAGAACTAAATAGCATTATCTCAGCATCCTTCAAACTCTATTGCCTGCAGAGAACTGGTTATATTTCAAAGGTGAAGGAATGAAATAAATAGCAGCAAAGGCTGCCTTGATCAACAGACACCAGCTGAGGCAGTTCATTAGGCACCATTAGCAACTAGACACATTCGACAAATAAAAATTTCTCAATTCTGAGTCTCAAAAAATCCTTTTTAGAGGATTTGCTAACAAATCCTAAAGCTCCTACTTGCAAGAGTCACATGCGAAACACTGCCAGGTTACTGATGCTCTAGCAGCTTCCAAATGCTGTTTAACAGCAGCTTTTTTCAACTCCTGACCTCACAGCAAATACTAACTCTGTACGAATTTAGGATAACTGAACACTGTTGTTTTACTATTTAAAGTTCAGGGGGGAGGGGGAAGGAGAAGATAGGGCTGCTGAGGGAAAATAAAATATTTCAAAAATCCTAATGGTGTATCGGCAAGGCTGAAACATTCTAGGGAAATAGGTCCTTATGCTCCTTTTAAGAACAGGTAATTAGAAATTCCACCTTAATTTCCAGTCACATTAAAGGAAAAAATCTAATAGAATTACAAGCGTAGGTCAACCTTTCACCATAAATTCATGCAAAATAAAGTTTGCATACAGGAAGTATAAAGTCAA